>CM036884.1:53519235-53747443 GCA_020796165.1 Pantala flavescens | reverse complement strand
AATACTCGGAAACATAGATCGTACATACACAACATAAACACCTGAAAACAAGGAGTAAATATAAACGTACGTGTAAACAAAAAATATAAGCATATACGCGGAAATACCAAATATATAACTGAAGACTAGAGAAATAAATATTTTGAAGAATGGGGAAATTATTGCACGCACGCGTAGAATAAATGTAAAAATACAAAAAGGCCTAAAAATAAAATAAATGAATCACACAGATTATATAAACAACACCTGGATACATGGGAAATTATTGCACGCTCGCGTAGAGCAAACAAAATGAAAATTCAGACAGACAGAAAAGAAACAAACAAAAAGTAAATACCTAGAAACTGTATAGGGTGTATGATATTAAATAAATAAAATAAAACGAATTAAATCAATATCAACGATAAATCTGGCATCACATGAAATAAATACCTGAAAAAAGTAACGATTACTGATCGCGCGCACCAAAAACAATAGAAATTTACAATTAAATACAAGGAAATATGAAAGATTAAATAAACGAAAGCTAAGAATTACCCGGAAATAAAGGGGGAATTAGTGCATACGCTCGTACAAACACTAAAAAATAAAAACAAGTATTCGGATAATTACAAAGTAAAACGAACAAACAAATAAGTAACCTCGAATACCGTGGAAAAGTGGGGTCGGGCTCGTTCACTTTCAAGCAGGCATAGAATTTAACCCAGTAAATACGTAAGACATCGCTTTATTCGTTGCTGAGTTGGTCGAGAATTAGAGGAGTTCGTCCTCGAGTCAAATGATTAATCATAGAGTTAAAGCTATAATAATAACGATTAAGTTTCTATAGCTGCTACAAAATATAATCGTAGCGAATACACCTACAGGATTGCTGCGGGCGAGGGAGAAGAATCTCGTTAGGCCACAGGCAATTTTGGGTCCATTCGAAGTCTCCTTCGTCGATCCTCCTTGCCGGGTCCTAAATCTCCATCGCGGCATCCACTTCTTTCTCAACCGGTTGCGCCTCATTCTCCGGAAGGATCACTCGGGTATTTGGGCTGAACGCACTGCCGTCAGGACGTTTCCTACGAAGATCCAGATTGAAATGATTTAACAAAGTTTTGTAAGAAAAATGAAAATTACCTTCCGTGGACTACCATCGGTTCGGTTCCAGCCATGAAAACCCATGGATTACGGAACTGATAAGCCCTCTCACCACGACAAGGTTGTAGTCCGAGAGAGGGTTTGTGGGATAAAAATTCCTTTGCTCCTTCGAGCTCCGGAAAAAAACCCATCAATACGCGAAACAATAGCAAAAACGAAACATATATGCGTATAAAAATATAGAGGGATACAAGCACGAGCACAAACAAAATATATACGCGGAAATACAGATCGAATATATACAAGTAATAAATACCTGGAAAGAAGGTGAGATTTTTGCATGCACGCGTAGAACATACAATGTAAAAATACAGAAACAAACGCGGAAATAGAAAGTATAAAACGCACAAACAAGAAATAAATGCCTGGAAAGAAGGGGAGATTATTGCACGCACGCGTAGAACATACTATATAAAAATACAAAAACAAACGCGGAAATAGAAAGTATAAAACGAATAAACAAGATATAAATGCCTGGAAAGAAGGGGAGAATATTGCACGCAAGCGTAGAACATACAATATAAAAATACAAAAACAAACGCAGAAATAAGAAGTATAAAACGAATTAACAAGAAATAAATGCCTGGAAAGAAGGGGAGATTATTGCACGCAAGCGTAGAACATACTATATAAAAATACAAAAACAAACGCGGAAATAGAAAGTATAAAACGAACAAACAAGAAATAAATGCCTGGAAAAAAGGGGAGATGATTATTGCACGCACGCGTAGAACATACAATATAAAAATACAAATACATACGCGGAAACATAATATATAACGAACAAAAAAAAGAAATAAATGCCTGGAAAAAAGGGGAGATGATTATTGCACGCACGCGTAGAACATACAATATAAAAATACAAAAACATACGCGGAAACATAAGATAAAACGAACAAACACAAGAAATAAATGCCTGGAAATAAGGGGTCATGATTAGACGCGCGCGCGTGAAACAAAGCATATAAAAATACAAAAATATACAAGGAAATACAAAATATAAAAACCAACAAACACAAGAAATAAATACCTGAAAGAAAAGGAATGATTATGCATGCGCATGCAAACAAACATACAAAATACATAGACATATAAAAAATAAACCAAAAAAACCCTCCGACAGATGTCGGCACCCAACTCCCGTTGAAAAGGCAGCAAACAGTTGGCGGCGTCCAGGGACCTCCTTCGATGTGGATAGGGGAACCAAAACCGTCTTGATTAATGGAACTCGTACCTGAAATCGAAGAATGTATGCTGGTAAGTTTTATTGTAGACCCATAATATTTCAAATTTGTGAATAACAAATAGTTCCATAAGGTTTCCACAAATATTGAGTATGAAGTACAATAACATAATAGGCTTTTCGTTTAGAGGAATCATGTCAGCCTATAGATGTCGACTTATTTCACAATGTCCATTTTTTCTAACGATACAAGTGAATGTATATGACTACCTTTTCAAATAACCTTTAGAAAGCTTTGGATCAATTAATTTCACTTGAGGTACCGTATGGAGAGTTCTGTCTGTTCATCGATATGTAATTAACTTACTTAGGGTATACTATAATAAAGATAATGCTTGTGACAGAACAAACGTCTTATCATTTTAAGTTTGAACTTAAAATTGTCGAACACATATTCAAAGCGCTCTATAAAAAGAATAATGATCCGGAATTTTCCATAAGGAGGTGATGAATTGAACTATGAATGAACGTGATCACACACGACGAACTTTATTTAAAATCCCGAGGAAATCCAATTCAAATGTCAAAGCATTATTATTCACAACACAACAAACACAACAACACAAAGACACAAAAGGTATCGCGTAAAATGCACCACGTGGCGGATCATTCTAACATTCATCCATCAGTTATTTTTCCTTTTAAACTTAAAACTCGGCAAATAGTACAGAAATATTAATCCCGAAAATAAAACTTAATTTCGTTATACACAATATATTCTATTCAACTTACCACGTTAAGGGATCGCTTAAGGCTGTATCACGCACTTGAATCGTTAAGAGCTCTAGATCGTACAGTAGGCACAACCAGCTCTCAAGGAGTCCGAAGAGGGACAAAGTCTCTTGCTTCGAAAATGTCCTCTCCTTCATTTCCCATGTCTTACGCAGCGTTCTGATTGGCGGAAAACTCCTTCTCCCCTCCCACAAACTACTTCTTATTCAATAATGTTGTTAAAAAGTTAATTATTTATTTATTTAAACTTTTACCTTTCCTTTTATTATTCCTTAATTATTTTTTCCATTCCAAAATTTTTTCATATATTTATTTAAAATACCCAAATTCTACTAATTATGTCGGAAGTTAAGCTTACTCTGATTAGATTACATTTTTGAAAGGTTAAATTAATTAATTGTTCATTTCGTATTGCTCCCAATATGAATTCCCCGACAGCCTTAAAAAGTTGATACAAAATATTAATGTTAGAAAACGGATTCCTTTCTCGCTCAATTATTCCGTAAGAGGCTGAATCAGTAATACAGAGATGCTGAGCTCCAGAAACATGGCGGCTATAGAAACAATTTATTTTTTACAATCAAATATATCTGCAGCATTCATTCATATCAACTCATAATATACTTCCTCAGCCTTAAATATTTCAGTGGCGTGCTTCGAATCGAGGTAATTTACTTTCGTGATACATATCGATAGTACACTTCGTAAACATGGTTGTCGTGGGCGACTCATCTGCATGTGAAGAAGAAAAAAAAACGATAAGAATAACTTTATATGTATTTAGATCTAGATTAAGACGTATATCTTATTAGCCGGCCCGTATTTCGGATACTACGCCTATTAACGCAAAAGGTAAGCTTAATTTTTAAGGAATCGTAGCTTGAATACTAACATTACTGTTCCTTTGGCAAAAATTCAATCCATTACTTTCCCTTTCTATTACAAGATTATTATAATGTAGTTTGTTGTTCTGTTACGATTATTCCCTACTCAACTTTAGCCGTAATAGATATTAAGGTGCCCTACAAAGGACCTTGTGTTTGTATTAATATGATTGTCATATTTGTAAGATCCTGGCAAAAGTAACTAATCTGAAAAATGTGAATCTCTTCATCAATACTTCCTATTCAATTTTTGCTCACACAATTTCTGGATGCCAAAAACCATTCCATTATCATTTTGCATCCACACATTATTTAAAATAGCAGTAAGAGTAGTACAACCCATATTTCTACTAAAATATCTTATTTATCCAGTAAATAAACATTTATTTATTTATTTTGTGCCCTCAAATACATATATATTTCTGTTAACAAAATTTTATGAATCACATTTACTTTCTATTCTTCATACCATGTCACTTCACAATCATTACTCACATTAGATACTGGCAATCTGTTTTCACTGTCCTGTTTTATCTCTTCCTTTCTGTGTGTTGTTATTACCTTAATATTTACAATTAGTTAACCGCTTTATATTACTGCCCTTTCTATATCTGGTTTAGCAGAAATAATCAATAAGCACAGTAGTTCCTTGAGAACTGAATTACCTTTTGTTGCCTCTTTCCTCTTACTTCATTATAGGTTGAACAGTGAGCATAGCTTGTTTGTGTATAACCTATAATACTCGCGCAAATTTAAAAGGTTCTTTCCTCTTTCATTAATCATTACAGTTAGCATACAGAAATGCTGGGTATAGATTTTATGTCCATATGCAAAAGCCCCAATGATTTTTAAGGCCATTCATTCTCTACATTAGTGTCTAAAGTTTTTTAAATGAGAGATATTTCAAAGGAAATGTTGTAATACTTTCTAACAAAATATTTTTTGCTTCAAATGTATGCATTGAATTTGATAAAAACATATTCAGGTAAATATTTATTTTGATTGCCTTGCAAAAATAACTGCCCATTAATTATTATTTATTAAATTTAATGTTGCATGTTTTGAAAATATAATAATCTAATATTTTATTTCAGATTTATAAGTCCAGAATGATTTTTTTATATCTTAAAACATTTTACTACTAGCTAGTCATATTTCCTTAAAAACTAGTTTTTCGTTCTGAGAGATTGGTTTGTTTTTTTTTTATTCACTTTCTCCTTGATATTATTTAGGAAGAGACATTTAATTTTATTTATACTTCAAATTCTTAACATTTGTTTTTGTACGATGGAGTAAATTACATTCAATGGATTTATAATGAAATATAAATATATTTATCCATATGAAAAAATAACTATTTATTCATCTCATACAAGGTGAAACCAATTACTGGAGATCTAAGTAATGACAAAATAAATATACAATTAATTCATCATTAGATTATAGAAATTGCATTGCTCAGTAAAATTATTCTAGTTATTTCAGTAGTTTTCTAACATTCTTTTTAGTTGTTCATAGTATCACAACAACATATTCCAATTACGAAGATTTTAAAGTGAAATGATTTCAATGAGGATGTTTCAGCTCTTTCCTTAATTTATTGTGAAGATAAAATGCAAATATTATATTAATATGCCTTTGCTTTTTTCAAAAGCAATATCAAGTATGACTTTTCCGAATGATTAAATCTCCAGATCATAATAATCCTTATTGTTTCCTAGAAGTTTGTTATTAACGTTAAATTATAACTCTAATAACTATTATATTTGATTAATTATAATGATCAGTTATGCAAAAGAATAATTTTTAATGGATTTGTCATTATAGATGCTGGCAAGGTACTTTATCTAAATAAGTGATCAGCTCAATACCCACAATGATTTTTGAAATAAATTATATTTACAACTTCACATTTACTTTGAACTATCAACAATGAATGGTTATTCTTAAAAACTTATCGATGTCCACACAGTATCGTCCCGAAGAGAAATGACCACCGATTATAGTGGTTGCTTACCTTCAGGATACTTCCACAAACACCGAGGTAACTCCTTGATATTGTTTAGTGAGAAAAATTAAGTACTATTTATATTTCAAAATCCTAACATTTGTTTTTGTACAGTAGAGTAAATTACATTCAATGTATTGATACAAAAAATATAAATATATAAATGCATATGGAGTAATGACTATTTATTTATCTCATACAAGATGAAACCAATCTCGATCATTACTAAGATCTCAATACTCGAGATCTTAGTAATGACAAAATAAATATACAACCTAAATAATAAAAACATAACAGATACAATATACTTATGTACAAAGTACTTCCTTAAGGCATGGTAAATCTCCCTCTTTATGCGTATGGCAACACACAAAGGAGATCAACATCCCAACAACATAGTTCACATTATGGATTTCCTTGTCTCACAGTAGGATGGTAAGATAAAGATTCCAAAAGACACTGTTGAATTCAAGAATAGGTCCCACTATAGAGCCATAAGATTAAACAATTGTTTTCACGGAGAAGTTTTCCATGTTATTGCACTATAAAAATCCTATAAGGCAGAAAGCATTTGGGTTTGGTACAAAAAGTTATCAGAATTTATCTCCACAACGTTTACCTTAAGGATTCCATTACCTCACAGTATATTTCATAACAAGCCAAAAGATTACTTTATTTATCCAAAGATACTTCACATCAAACATGGAAAAAGAATAAATGCTCACCACATTGTCTTTTAGTTATCATAATATCAAAGAAAACCATTACATCCCATGAACATTGCTGAATTCATGTGATACTTTCACAACTCCAAGTATATCACAGATGAAAATGACCTGAGCTCTATGAAAATTTTATTTACACCTTCAAATTGTGAAGATAAAAGAAGTGTAAGTGGAACAAGAAATGGTATAAAAATCAATGGCAAATTGGAAGAGGGTGCACTCTGACAAAGGTAAAAATTGAAAAAACAATAATATAGTAATATAAATAAAATCAACTCAGTGTATGATGCTAAGAAAAGAGAATCAATTCTTATTTAATTCCATTTCAATCATACAGATCATACCATCTGCAACATGATGTTCTGATACACTGATATGACCTCTTTTTCTATTGTTTAATTTTAGGATTAATTTGACAAGTTATATATTTTGTAAGTATCTTTCTGCAACAAGAATTTTCCATGATATTTTGAAAGAATCTTAATAAAAGGATAAGTTTTCCTGAAGAACATCATGTTACAACTTATATACCTTTCACCTTGCATAGTGTCCGCCCATGAAGGAAAGACAGATACTGCATTATTTCCTTGTAATCCTTCATATGGACAAAAAATGCTAAAACTGAATATTTGATAGGGATGATTTCCTAAAGATTTAGGACTTTGTTAGGATGTTAAAGATATTATACTTCTCTTATAAATATAAATTAAAGAATAGATGAAATTGGTCTGATGATCATCTTCAGTTAAAATTAAAACACAATACTGATCAGAATTGACTATCTACAACTATACCAGTGGATTCTACACAAATTTATGGCACACTTATTAGAAAAGAATATCTAAAGATTCTCAAAGCACTGAACAGAACTGATAAATTAATTTTTTTTATAGATAACATTCATTAATTTTCACATGTAATTTCTCTAATACTAAGGATTTAAATAAATTACAACTTTCCTTTTACATAAGCAGTTAGGAAATACAATATCAAGAGATAATTATATACTACTCTGCGTAAACATATGAAGAGGATAAGGAAATTTGGAGAATATAGACAAAGATTGTTTCTTCTGCTTGTTCTAATAGTCAACGACAGTAGAAGATTGAATCAGAAGTCTAAAAACCAGTTCCAACATCTATGGAACCTTCATATTATCTAATTTTTCATTATTTATTTTTAAATAACTACATCTGGCTGTAGTGAAAACTGTCAGTTTCATGAGAAAATTAGAAAGTCATCAATCTTAAAACTCACCTTCTACTGAATGAGTAAAAACATTAATAAACCATATTTAAGACTTGAATTCAATGAACACACTTCACTGTTATGGAGGGAATATCTCATGATAAATTAATAATTATTTTCGAATAGGAAATTACAGCAAGAACTGCCTTGCTAAGACTAATAACTTATCAAGATCTATCTTAGTAATATATGCTATCTGGCTCTCTTTTCCCTTCTCAATTAGTATTTACACTTAAACATTTCTGTTTTAGGTCAAAGTTTCAACTGCTATGCTCAGTCATTAAGTGATGAAATTAAAACCAAAAAAGCTATTTATACATAAATGTTAGGGCCACTGAAAACTGTCATTATCATTAGTAAATTAGGATGTCATCAATCTTAAAGTTCACCTTCTACTGAATGAGTGAAAACATTCATAATTCAGATTTAAGACTTAAATTCAATGAACACACTTCACTGTTATGAAGGGAATATCTCATGATAAACTAAGCTTCAAATGGAAAATTAGTCTTCGGGGAAACAATACAAAGTCTCAGACTAATTTAAATATAAAATGCCTCGTATAATGAAGAGGCTAATTATTACATACTCCTTTGGTAAAAGAAGGGTCTGACTACTCATTGCAAGAAGTAAATGAGTGATTAAGATATAAATGGTTGAATCAGCTTACTTAAAGACTGAAAATTTAATATGACAGAAAGCTACCAATTTTAGAAAGAGAAACAATTTTGAAAGGTTGTCTTTAATGCAATATAATTTGGCTTAAGCATGATGTTCACCAGATTCAAAAAATGAAGCACTTTTATATCTAAATACCATAATCCAAGCAAATGGATCCTTTCGAACAAAATAATCTGAAGTAGAAAAGGAACAAACTGCAATATAATCTGTCAACATGGAAGCCTGTAACTATGATTTTGAGATACTTCTTAAATATTTCTTAACACGAGACCTTGACATGCATTGAGAATCTTACCAGTGAATTTTAGTTTTTTTTATGCAGAAGTTAGACTTTAATTAGTTGCTTCCGGCATAAGAAAACCACCCTCACTTAACTTGATTAAAAATTCAAACAAAAAGTTAATAAAACACCTACATTTTTTAAAGATACAAAGCAATTAAAAGACTATAGCCGTAGAGTGGTAAATTCCTAAAAATAATGAAGATGAATAAGTAACATTTCCGCACAACAACTCGGCTTGAAATCAGAGTAAATTATCCATAGCACTTGCCAGAACAAGAGAATGTTACGGAACATCATGCGGAATTCTCGAGTAGAAGACGTCTCGCGGTCCTCAGTACAGTAATTGAAGAGCATATAAACCATACGGAATGATAATCATTCACTTATTCGCAAACGATGCATTTTTCTACAAATTCTTCTGCCTTCCTGCATCTTCCTAATAAATGCAACCATTACCAATGAACTCCATACGCAAATATCCGACAAATGAGCAATTAATTGACAGACTTGTCATAAGCGCAGTATTGGGCAAAAGCTGACTGCTAAAGGAGCTGAAAATTTTCAAGTCTTGCATGTCTGCTTAGCATTCGATAACCGCATCGCTGTGCAAGCTACTTAAATTAACAAGATTAAGGTGCTATTTACAGTGGTTGGATCCATTTTATTTTCTCAGAAGCAGAGGTCTTATAAATAATTCATAAATCATTAGAAATCGTCCTACGCTGCATACAGAACGCATCCAGAGGTACAATTTTCTTGGAAATCGCAACCATATCATATAAGCATATTTCGTGATGAAAAATCGTGTATTGTATTTTGATTCTTTTTTAGAAATTAATATTCAAATCTTAAGAAAGCTAAGCTCAAGTGATTTCCTGATGTGTAATGTGAATTCGAGTTTTTATATATTTTTTTCATTTCCATGAACTAAAACTTGAGAAGACAACTTGTTAATATTTCGAACGTTTTGTAATCATTTGTAAGATTCATGAACATAATAAACTTATTACTCTACTTATCAGTTTCATCTACAAATTCTTTGTCACTTTTATCCTCTAAAATTGAATTGTTAAGATACCAAAAAATAAAGTCCATGTATTCTAACGAAATTTGGTTGTTGTATTTAACGAGTGCTTTATTTACTCATTCCTTTTCTTTTGTGCATAGAAGATAAAAAGAACATTTTTAAGCATATAATCGGACATGTATTCCCTTATGAGAGGAGCATCTTTGTTTTTCATGATAAATTAAATAATTTATCAATGAAATCGGGTATTTTTGCCAGTGTTATCATCCTAAAAATGTTCAGTTCTTAAAGTGCATTGTTATTGAACTCAATGTGTCGTTCTTGGTCCAGATGAAGAAAATATTAGAAGGGTTACCTGGAGCAAGAGGATGTTTAAAGTGATTGCTTGCACAATGAATAGGAAGTAGATGTTGAGCTGTCATTGTTTGGGGAAGGTGTGTATGGTTTGTATAAGACGCAGTAGTACATTCATTTTACAGAATATTGCTTTGATGTTGACTGATCATGCAATAATGTACAATAGCAACGATTTTCCTTTTCATTAAAAATAATATACTCCATCTTTATACTACTATACTGTTGATGGAAATTTTTAAGTGGTATAGATTATTTAGTTTTAGTAATTCAGATATTTTATACATTGGATGTACATAAAAAAATCTTGTACCAAACAGTACAAATACTAGCGACTTTGCTTTTCTTTACAAACTTAGTAAATTCTATCAAACAAGAAAAAACAGCTAGCTGTGAATATATCTTGAAAGAAATTCATTTTCACATGGTGTATTCTTTCAAGTCTGTAGAAAGATGATGGCAATCAGTAAAAAGCAATAACTGGCTGATTTCTTTGGTGGTCATTGATTTAGTTGTTACATAGAAAGTAAGTACACATTAAGGAATAAGTCATAAAATACTAATGATATAATGGTTTATTCTCTCCTACATCATATTAAGGCTCAAAATACCATTGAAAAAATTATAAAGTAGAATGGCCATGATGCATGGTTGCAAGATATATATAAGTAGGTTCCATAGATGTTGGAACTGGTTTTTAGACTTCTGATTCAATCTTCTACGGTCTTGGAATATTGGAACAATCAGAAGAAACAATCTTTGTCTATATTCTGAAAATTTCTATATCCTCTTCATATGTTGACATGGAGTAGCATATAATGTATCTCTTGATATTTTATTTCCTAACTGCTTGTGTAAGAGGAGTGTTATAATTTATTCAACTCCTTGTAATTAGAGTTATTCCATGTTAAAATTGATATATATTAACTATTAAAGAAATTAATTTATCAGTTGTGTTCAGTGCTTTTAGAATCTTTAAATAAGCTTTTCTAATAATTGTGTCTTAACTTTGTGTAGAAACACTGGGACAGTTGTAGATAGTCAATTCTGATCAGTGTTTGTGTTTTCATTTTCACTCAAGAAGATCATCAGTCCAATTTCATCTGTTCTTCAATTTATATTATATAAGATATATATATCTTTCTGAGAGAAACCATTCTCTGAAGATGATTTCTTCGTATCTGAATGCTCAATGCCTCTCAGGTGGTCTCATAAGCATTTAAGATGTAATTAAGTGCACATTTGGACGCAATTTGTTTTTTAACTTTAACATCCTAACAAAGGGAATCGGACAATTTTCCTTATCAATTATTCAGTTTTACTATTTTGTTGTCCATATGGAATGATTACTTGTGAAGACTGGGGTATCTTGCTTTTCTGAAATGAATCTTCTTTATTTTAATTTCCCTCTACATGTGCAGCTAAGGTTCTTGGGTAGACATTATGTAAATTGAAAAGTATATATGTAAGTTGTGACATGATGTTCTACTGGAAAACTTATTCTTGTATTTGGATTCTCACAGATTACTATAAAAATTGTTTGTTGCAGATAATTATGGACTATTTCTTCAGATTCCGATCCATCCTCTCTCAATAGATACAATTTCTTTTTGAAAATTGTCTGTTTCCGAGTTCTGTCTTGTAACGATATGTCAAAAACTCATCTTCTGAGCTAGATCAATATCAATTCAATGAAAACTTCTCACTCTTTCTTGTTCATTTCCTTTCTATATAATATTCTCAATAACAAGATTGATTCTCCTTTCCTTCTCTCTCTCTCTTCTCTTTCAGGGTTCCTTCCAGAACAACTCGTTCATCAGATATGTTCTTTCTAGATACTCCACATCTGTAAGTGGTAGAAGGGTCACTCTTCTTTTGTATTCCTTCACTTTTTAAATTCCCATTTCTTCCAATAACAGATTTGATCCCTTCACCCTACCTCTTAAATCACTTTTAGACATGGTGCCCAGAGACTGACATGGATCCCAGTCAATATTTATTATTTATGTAATGATTAGGTTGTAGTATCATCTTTTGTTGTATTTCTTATTTTGATATATCCTCTATTGTTGTCATTACCTTTGTATATTTTATTAATATTATATTTTTATATTCTTAATTTATTGTTTGTTCATCATCAGCTGTAAATTGCTTCGTGCTATATGTTGATGCAATACAAATAAATAAATACTTACAAAGAAAAGGCCTCAAATTCATTCTAATATTGAACATTAAAAAGGAAATCATATCTGGGATAGTATATTAGAATATCATGGTGCTGATGGAATGATCTCTTTGATTGAATGATAATGAAATTGAATAAGCGTCGATTCTCTATTCTCTATCATATACCGAGTTTATTTACATTACCGTTTCATTGTTTTTTCTATTTTTAGCTTTGTCAGAGTGAACCCTCTTCCAATTTGCCATTGATTTTTACCCAAATTTTGTTCCACCAACACTTCTATAATTTTTACAATTTTTAGGTGTGAATAACATTTTGTTATAGATCAGGTCCTTTACATCTGTCATATACTTAAAGTTGTGAAAGTATCACATGAATTCAGTAATGTTCATGGAATGCAATGAAATGAACGAAAATGAACATGTATAATTATCATATACATGAAAAAATTATGAAACAAAAGTTTTTCTGAAGGAAAGCCTTTTCCCAGGTTGGACGTTGTGTATGTGTTAAAATCAAGAATAACGTTACCTTAGGTGAATTTTAGGCAATGATGAAGGATTTTCTGATTTCATTAATTTTTAACTAATTTCTGGGACAATCATATGAAAGCATGTAAATAGTCTATTAGTCTTAGGGTGCTATATATTAAAGTGTACATGCAAATCATATGTTCCTATTTGAAATAGAATATAACATAACTGTTTGCAAGAAATTTCTTAGCAAGAAATTTACTGGATATTAAAGAAATGAGAATATTGGAAGAAATTTATGCATATTCAAAAAAATATATTTTATTGAGGTCATTTTATGAAATTGATCAGTATAGTCTCTTTCCTATTTCTTGGACCCATTCTGTTATTGGTGACAAGTATTTTTTTGTCCTTTTTAATTTAAATAACAACCCCAAGGTATAACTCGGTTGAAATATTACAAGAGGATTGAATGTCCACCATCTGTCTTACATCTGGACCAAAGATATCACAGATGAAAATGACCTGAGCTCTATGAAAATTTTATTTACACCTTCAAATTGTGAAGATAATAGAAGTGTGAGTGGAACAAGAAATGGTATAAAAATCAATGGCAAATTGGAAGAGGGTGCACTCTGACAAAGGTAAAATGGAAAAAACAATAATATAGTAATATAAATAAAATCAACTCAGTGTATGATGCTAAGAAAAGAGAATCGATTCTTATTCAATTCCATTTCAATCATACAGATCATACCATCTGCAACATGATGTTCTGATACACTGATATGACCTCTTTTTCTATTCTTTAATTTTAGAATTAATTTGACGAGTTATATATTTTGCAAGTATTTTTCTGCAACAAGAATTTTCCATGATATTCTGAAAGAATCTTAATAAAAGGATAAGTTTTCCTGAAGAACATCATGTTATACCTTATATACCTTTCATCTTGCATAGTGTCCACCCATGAAGGAAAGACAGATACTGCATTCTTTCCTTGTAATCCTTCATATGGAAAAAAAATGCTAAAACTGAATATTTGATAGGGATGATTTCCTAAAGATTTAGGACTTTGTTAGGATGTTAAAGATATTATACTTCTCTTATAAATATAAATTAAAGAATAGATGAAATTGGTCTGATGATCATCTTCAGTTAAAATTAAAACACAATACTGATCAGAATTGACTATCTACAACTATACCAGTGGATTCTACACAAATTTATGGCACACTTATTAGAAAAGAATATCTAAAGATTCTCAAAGCACTGAACAGAACTGATAAATTAATTTTTTTTATAGATAACATTCATTAATTTTCACATGTAATTTCTCTAATACTAAGGATTTAAATAAATTACAACTTTCCTTTTACATAAGCAGTTAGGAAATACAATATCAAGAGATAATTATATACTACTCTGCGTAAACATATGAAGAGGATAAGGAAATTTGGAGAATATAGACAAAGATTGTTTCTTCTGCTTGTTCTAATAGTCAACGACAGTAGAAGATTGAATCAGAAGTCTAAAAACCAGTTCCAACATCTATGGAACCTTCATATTATCTAATTTTTCATTATTTATTTTTAAATAACTACATCTGGCTGTAGTGAAAACTGTCAGTTTCATGAGAAAATTAGAAAGTCATCAATCTTAAAACTCACCTTCTACTGAATGAGTAAAAACATTAATAAACCATATTTAAGACTTGAATTCAATGAACACACTTCACTGTTATGGAGGGAATATCTCATGATAAATTAATAATTATTTTCGAATAGGAAATTACAGCAAGAACTGCCTTGCTAAGACTAATAACTTATCAAGATCTATCTTAGTAATATATGCTATCTGGCTCTCTTTTCCCTTCTCAATTAGTATTTACACTTAAACATTTCTGTTTTAGGTCAAAGTTTCAACTGCTATGCTCAGTCATTAAGTGATGAAATTAAAACCAAAAAAGCTATTTATACATAAATGTTAGGGCCACTGAAAACTGTCATTATCATTAGTAAATTAGGATGTCATCAATCTTAAAGTTCACCTTCTACTGAATGAGTGAAAACATTCATAATTCAGATTTAAGACTTAAATTCAATGAACACACTTCACTGTTATGAAGGGAATATCTCATGATAAACTAAGCTTCAAATGGAAAATTAGTCTTCGGGGAAACAATACAAAGTCTCAGACTAATTTAAATATAAAATGCCTCGTATAACGAAGAGGCTAATTATTACATACTCCTTTGGTAAAAGAAGGGTCTGACTACTCATTGCAAGAAGTAAATGAGTGATTAAGATATAAATGGTTGAATCAGCTTACTTAAAGACTGAAAATTTAATATGACAGAAAGCTACCAATTTTAGAAAGAGAAACAATTTTGAAAGGTTGTCTTTAATGCAATATAATTTGGCTTAAGCATGATGTTCACCAGATTCAAAAAATGAAGCACTTTTATATCTAAATACCATAATCCAAGCAAATGGATCCTTTCGAACAAAATAATCTGAAGTAGAAAAGGAACAAACTGCAATATAATCTGTCAACATGGAAGCCTGTAACTATGATTTTGAGATACTTCTTAAATATTTCTTAACACGAGACCTTGACATGCATTGAGAATCTTACCAGTGAATTTTAGTTTTTTTTATGCAGAAGTTAGACTTTAATTAGTTGCTTCCGGCATAAGAAAACCACCCTCACTTAACTTGATTAAAAATTCAAACAAAAAGTTAATAAAACACCTACATTTTTTAAAGATACAAAGCAATTAAAAGACTATAGCCGTAGAGTGGTAAATTCCTAAAAATAATGAAGATGAATAAGTAACATTTCCGCACAACAACTCGGCTTGAAATCAGAGTAAATTATCCATAGCACTTGCCAGAACAAGAGAATGTTACGGAACATCATGCGGAATTCTCGAGTAGAAGACGTCTCGCGGTCCTCAGTACAGTAATTGAAGAGCATATAAACCATACGGAATGATAATCATTCACTTATTCGCAAACGATGCATTTTTCTACAAATTCTTCTGCCTTCCTGCATCTTCCTAATAAATGCAACCATTACCAATGAACTCCATACGCAAATATCCGACAAATGAGCAATTAATTGACAGACTTGTCATAAGCGCAGTATTGGGCAAAAGCTGACTGCTAAAGGAGCTGAAAATTTTCAAGTCTTGCATGTCTGCTTAGCATTCGATAACCGCATCGCTGTGCAAGCTACTTAAATTAACAAGATTAAGGTGCTATTTACAGTGGTTGGATCCATTTTATTTTCTCAGAAGCAGAGGTCTTATAAATAATTCATAAATCATTAGAAATCGTCCTACGCTGCATACAGAACGCATCCAGAGGTACAATTTTCTTGGAAATCGCAACCATATCATATAAGCATATTTCGTGATGAAAAATCGTGTATTGTATTTTGATTCTTTTTTAGAAATTAATATTCAAATCTTAAGAAAGCTAAGCTCAAGTGATTTCCTGATGTGTAATGTGAATTCGAGTTTTTATATATTTTTTTCATTTCCATGAACTAAAACTTGAGAAGACAACTTGTTAATATTTCGAACGTTTTGTAATCATTTGTAAGATTCATGAACATAATAAACTTATTACTCTACTTATCAGTTTCATCTACAAATTCTTTGTCACTTTTATCCTCTAAAATTGAATTGTTAAGATACCAAAAAATAAAGTCCATGTATTCTAACGAAATTTGGTTGTTGTATTTAACGAGTGCTTTATTTACTCATTCCTTTTCTTTTGTGCATAGAAGATAAAAAGAACATTTTTAAGCATATAATCGGACATGTATTCCCTTATGAGAGGAGCATCTTTGTTTTTCATGATAAATTAAATAATTTATCAATGAAATCGGGTATTTTTGCCAGTGTTATCATCCTAAAAATGTTCAGTTCTTAAAGTGCATTGTTATTGAACTCAATGTGTCGTTCTTGGTCCAGATGAAGAAAATATTAGAAGGGTTACCTGGAGCAAGAGGATGTTTAAAGTGATTGCTTGCACAATGAATAGGAAGTAGATGTTGAGCTGTCATTGTTTGGGGAAGGTGTGTATGGTTTGTATAAGACGCAGTAGTACATTCATTTTACAGAATATTGCTTTGATGTTGACTGATCATGCAATAATGTACAATAGCAACGATTTTCCTTTTCATTAAAAATAATATACTCCATCTTTATACTACTATACTGTTGATGGAAATTTTTAAGTGGTATAGATTATTTAGTTTTAGTAATTCAGATATTTTATACATTGGATGTACATAAAAAAATCTTGTACCAAACAGTACAAATACTAGCGACTTTGCTTTTCTTTACAAACTTAGTAAATTCTATCAAACAAGAAAAAACAGCTAGCTGTGAATATATCTTGAAAGAAATTCATTTTCACATGGTGTATTCTTTCAAGTCTGTAGAAAGATGATGGCAATCAGTAAAAAGCAATAACTGGCTGATTTCTTTGGTGGTCATTGATTTAGTTGTTACATAGAAAGTAAGTACACATTAAGGAATAAGTCATAAAATACTAATGATATAATGGTTTATTCTCTCCTACATCATATTAAGGCTCAAAATACCATTGAAAAAATTATAAAGTAGAATGGCCATGATGCATGGTTGCAAGATATATATAAGTAGGTTCCATAGATGTTGGAACTGGTTTTTAGACTTCTGATTCAATCTTCTACGGTCTTGGAATATTGGAACAATCAGAAGAAACAATCTTTGTCTATATTCTGAAAATTTCTATATCCTCTTCATATGTTGACATGGAGTAGCATATAATGTATCTCTTGATATTTTATTTCCTAACTGCTTGTGTAAGAGGAGTGTTATAATTTATTCAACTCCTTGTAATTAGAGTTATTCCATGTTAAAATTGATATATATTAACTATTAAAGAAATTAATTTATCAGTTGTGTTCAGTGCTTTTAGAATCTTTAAATAAGCTTTTCTAATAATTGTGTCTTAACTTTGTGTAGAAACACTGGGACAGTTGTAGATAGTCAATTCTGATCAGTGTTTGTGTTTTCATTTTCACTCAAGAAGATCATCAGTCCAATTTCATCTGTTCTTCAATTTATATTATATAAGATATATATATCTTTCTGAGAGAAACCATTCTCTGAAGATGATTTCTTCGTATCTGAATGCTCAATGCCTCTCAGGTGGTCTCATAAGCATTTAAGATGTAATTAAGTGCACATTTGGACGCAATTTGTTTTTTAACTTTAACATCCTAACAAAGGGAATCGGACAATTTTCCTTATCAATTATTCAGTTTTACTATTTTGTTGTCCATATGGAATGATTACTTGTGAAGACTGGGGTATCTTGCTTTTCTGAAATGAATCTTCTTTATTTTAATTTCCCTCTACATGTGCAGCTAAGGTTCTTGGGTAGACATTATGTAAATTGAAAAGTATATATGTAAGTTGTGACATGATGTTCTACTGGAAAACTTATTCTTGTATTTGGATTCTCACAGATTACTATAAAAATTGTTTGTTGCAGATAATTATGGACTATTTCTTCAGATTCCGATCCATCCTCTCTCAATAGATACAATTTCTTTTTGAAAATTGTCTGTTTCCGAGTTCTGTCTTGTAACGATATGTCAAAAACTCATCTTCTGAGCTAGATCAATATCAATTCAATGAAAACTTCTCACTCTTTCTTGTTCATTTCCTTTCTATATAATATTCTCAATAACAAGATTGATTCTCCTTTCCTTCTCTCTCTCTCTTCTCTTTCAGGGTTCCTTCCAGAACAACTCGTTCATCAGATATGTTCTTTCTAGATACTCCACATCTGTAAGTGGTAGAAGGGTCACTCTTCTTTTGTATTCCTTCACTTTTTAAATTCCCATTTCTTCCAATAACAGATTTGATCCCTTCACCCTACCTCTTAAATCACTTTTAGACATGGTGCCCAGAGACTGACATGGATCCCAGTCAATATTTATTATTTATGTAATGATTAGGTTGTAGTATCATCTTTTGTTGTATTTCTTATTTTGATATATCCTCTATTGTTGTCATTACCTTTGTATATTTTATTAATATTATATTTTTATATTCTTAATTTATTGTTTGTTCATCATCAGCTGTAAATTGCTTCGTGCTATATGTTGATGCAATACAAATAAATAAATACTTACAAAGAAAAGGCCTCAAATTCATTCTAATATTGAACATTAAAAAGGAAATCATATCTGGGATAGTATATTAGAATATCATGGTGCTGATGGAATGATCTCTTTGATTGAATGATAATGAAATTGAATAAGCGTCGATTCTCTATTCTCTATCATATACCGAGTTTATTTACATTACCGTTTCATTGTTTTTTCTATTTTTAGCTTTGTCAGAGTGAACCCTCTTCCAATTTGCCATTGATTTTTACCCAAATTTTGTTCCACCAACACTTCTATAATTTTTACAATTTTTAGGTGTGAATAACATTTTGTTATAGATCAGGTCCTTTACATCTGTCATATACTTAAAGTTGTGAAAGTATCACATGAATTCAGTAATGTTCATGGAATGCAATGAAATGAACGAAAATGAACATGTATAATTATCATATACATGAAAAAATTATGAAACAAAAGTTTTTCTGAAGGAAAGCCTTTTCCCAGGTTGGACGTTGTGTATGTGTTAAAATCAAGAATAACGTTACCTTAGGTGAATTTTAGGCAATGATGAAGGATTTTCTGATTTCATTAATTTTTAACTAATTTCTGGGACAATCATATGAAAGCATGTAAATAGTCTATTAGTCTTAGGGTGCTATATATTAAAGTGTACATGCAAATCATATGTTCCTATTTGAAATAGAATATAACATAACTGTTTGCAAGAAATTTCTTAGCAAGAAATTTACTGGATATTAAAGAAATGAGAATATTGGAAGAAATTTATGCATATTCAAAAAAATATATTTTATTGAGGTCATTTTATGAAATTGATCAGTATAGTCTCTTTCCTATTTCTTGGACCCATTCTGTTATTGGTGACAAGTATTTTTTTGTCCTTTTTAATTTAAATAACAACCCCAAGGTATAACTCGGTTGAAATATTACAAGAGGATTGAATGTCCACCATCTGTCTTACATCTGGACCAAAGATATCACAGATGAAAATGACCTGAGCTCTATGAAAATTTTATTTACACCTTCAAATTGTGAAGATAATAGAAGTGTGAGTGGAACAAGAAATGGTATAAAAATCAATGGCAAATTGGAAGAGGGTGCACTCTGACAAAGGTAAAATGGAAAAAACAATAATATAGTAATATAAATAAAATCAACTCAGTGTATGATGCTAAGAAAAGAGAATCGATTCTTATTCAATTCCATTTCAATCATACAGATCATACCATCTGCAACATGATGTTCTGATACACTGATATGACCTCTTTTTCTATTCTTTAATTTTAGAATTAATTTGACGAGTTATATATTTTGCAAGTATTTTTCTGCAACAAGAATTTTCCATGATATTCTGAAAGAATCTTAATAAAAGGATAAGTTTTCCTGAAGAACATCATGTTATACCTTATATACCTTTCATCTTGCATAGTGTCCACCCATGAAGGAAAGACAGATACTGCATTCTTTCCTTGTAATCCTTCATATGGAAAAAAAATGCTAAAACTGAATATTTGATAGGGATGATTTCCTAAAGATTTAGGACTTTGTTAGGATGTTAAAGATATTATACTTCTCTTATAAATATAAATTAAAGAATAGATGAAATTGGTCTGATGATCATCTTCAGTTAAAATTAAAACACAATACTGATCAGAATTGACTATCTACAACTATACCAGTGGATTCTACACAAATTTATGGCACACTTATTAGAAAAGAATATCTAAAGATTCTCAAAGCACTGAACAGAACTGATAAATTAATTTTTTTTATAGATAACATTCATTAATTTTCACATGTAATTTCTCTAATACTAAGGATTTAAATAAATTACAACTTTCCTTTTACATAAGCAGTTAGGAAATACAATATCAAGAGATAATTATATACTACTCTGCGTAAACATATGAAGAGGATAAGGAAATTTGGAGAATATAGACAAAGATTGTTTCTTCTGCTTGTTCTAATAGTCAACGACAGTAGAAGATTGAATCAGAAGTCTAAAAACCAGTTCCAACATCTATGGAACCTTCATATTATCTAATTTTTCATTATTTATTTTTAAATAACTACATCTGGCTGTAGTGAAAACTGTCAGTTTCATGAGAAAATTAGAAAGTCATCAATCTTAAAACTCACCTTCTACTGAATGAGTAAAAACATTAATAAACCATATTTAAGACTTGAATTCAATGAACACACTTCACTGTTATGGAGGGAATATCTCATGATAAATTAATAATTATTTTCGAATAGGAAATTACAGCAAGAACTGCCTTGCTAAGACTAATAACTTATCAAGATCTATCTTAGTAATATATGCTATCTGGCTCTCTTTTCCCTTCTCAATTAGTATTTACACTTAAACATTTCTGTTTTAGGTCAAAGTTTCAACTGCTATGCTCAGTCATTAAGTGATGAAATTAAAACCAAAAAAGCTATTTATACATAAATGTTAGGGCCACTGAAAACTGTCATTATCATTAGTAAATTAGGATGTCATCAATCTTAAAGTTCACCTTCTACTGAATGAGTGAAAACATTCATAATTCAGATTTAAGACTTAAATTCAATGAACACACTTCACTGTTATGAAGGGAATATCTCATGATAAACTAAGCTTCAAATGGAAAATTAGTCTTCGGGGAAACAATACAAAGTCTCAGACTAATTTAAATATAAAATGCCTCGTATAACGAAGAGGCTAATTATTACATACTCCTTTGGTAAAAGAAGGGTCTGACTACTCATTGCAAGAAGTAAATGAGTGATTAAGATATAAATGGTTGAATCAGCTTACTTAAAGACTGAAAATTTAATATGACAGAAAGCTACCAATTTTAGAAAGAGAAACAATTTTGAAAGGTTGTCTTTAATGCAATATAATTTGGCTTAAGCATGATGTTCACCAGATTCAAAAAATGAAGCACTTTTATATCTAAATACCATAATCCAAGCAAATGGATCCTTTCGAACAAAATAATCTGAAGTAGAAAAGGAACAAACTGCAATATAATCTGTCAACATGGAAGCCTGTAACTATGATTTTGAGATACTTCTTAAATATTTCTTAACACGAGACCTTGACATGCATTGAGAATCTTACCAGTGAATTTTAGTTTTTTTTATGCAGAAGTTAGACTTTAATTAGTTGCTTCCGGCATAAGAAAACCACCCTCACTTAACTTGATTAAAAATTCAAACAAAAAGTTAATAAAACACCTACATTTTTTAAAGATACAAAGCAATTAAAAGACTATAGCCGTAGAGTGGTAAATTCCTAAAAATAATGAAGATGAATAAGTAACATTTCCGCACAACAACTCGGCTTGAAATCAGAGTAAATTATCCATAGCACTTGCCAGAACAAGAGAATGTTACGGAACATCATGCGGAATTCTCGAGTAGAAGACGTCTCGCGGTCCTCAGTACAGTAATTGAAGAGCATATAAACCATACGGAATGATAATCATTCACTTATTCGCAAACGATGCATTTTTCTACAAATTCTTCTGCCTTCCTGCATCTTCCTAATAAATGCAACCATTACCAATGAACTCCATACGCAAATATCCGACAAATGAGCAATTAATTGACAGACTTGTCATAAGCGCAGTATTGGGCAAAAGCTGACTGCTAAAGGAGCTGAAAATTTTCAAGTCTTGCATGTCTGCTTAGCATTCGATAACCGCATCGCTGTGCAAGCTACTTAAATTAACAAGATTAAGGTGCTATTTACAGTGGTTGGATCCATTTTATTTTCTCAGAAGCAGAGGTCTTATAAATAATTCATAAATCATTAGAAATCGTCCTACGCTGCATACAGAACGCATCCAGAGGTACAATTTTCTTGGAAATCGCAACCATATCATATAAGCATATTTCGTGATGAAAAATCGTGTATTGTATTTTGATTCTTTTTTAGAAATTAATATTCAAATCTTAAGAAAGCTAAGCTCAAGTGATTTCCTGATGTGTAATGTGAATTCGAGTTTTTATATATTTTTTTCATTTCCATGAACTAAAACTTGAGAAGACAACTTGTTAATATTTCGAACGTTTTGTAATCATTTGTAAGATTCATGAACATAATAAACTTATTACTCTACTTATCAGTTTCATCTACAAATTCTTTGTCACTTTTATCCTCTAAAATTGAATTGTTAAGATACCAAAAAATAAAGTCCATGTATTCTAACGAAATTTGGTTGTTGTATTTAACGAGTGCTTTATTTACTCATTCCTTTTCTTTTGTGCATAGAAGATAAAAAGAACATTTTTAAGCATATAATCGGACATGTATTCCCTTATGAGAGGAGCATCTTTGTTTTTCATGATAAATTAAATAATTTATCAATGAAATCGGGTATTTTTGCCAGTGTTATCATCCTAAAAATGTTCAGTTCTTAAAGTGCATTGTTATTGAACTCAATGTGTCGTTCTTGGTCCAGATGAAGAAAATATTAGAAGGGTTACCTGGAGCAAGAGGATGTTTAAAGTGATTGCTTGCACAATGAATAGGAAGTAGATGTTGAGCTGTCATTGTTTGGGGAAGGTGTGTATGGTTTGTATAAGACGCAGTAGTACATTCATTTTACAGAATATTGCTTTGATGTTGACTGATCATGCAATAATGTACAATAGCAACGATTTTCCTTTTCATTAAAAATAATATACTCCATCTTTATACTACTATACTGTTGATGGAAATTTTTAAGTGGTATAGATTATTTAGTTTTAGTAATTCAGATATTTTATACATTGGATGTACATAAAAAAATCTTGTACCAAACAGTACAAATACTAGCGACTTTGCTTTTCTTTACAAACTTAGTAAATTCTATCAAACAAGAAAAAACAGCTAGCTGTGAATATATCTTGAAAGAAATTCATTTTCACATGGTGTATTCTTTCAAGTCTGTAGAAAGATGATGGCAATCAGTAAAAAGCAATAACTGGCTGATTTCTTTGGTGGTCATTGATTTAGTTGTTACATAGAAAGTAAGTACACATTAAGGAATAAGTCATAAAATACTAATGATATAATGGTTTATTCTCTCCTACATCATATTAAGGCTCAAAATACCATTGAAAAAATTATAAAGTAGAATGGCCATGATGCATGGTTGCAAGATATATATAAGTAGGTTCCATAGATGTTGGAACTGGTTTTTAGACTTCTGATTCAATCTTCTACGGTCTTGGAATATTGGAACAATCAGAAGAAACAATCTTTGTCTATATTCTGAAAATTTCTATATCCTCTTCATATGTTGACATGGAGTAGCATATAATGTATCTCTTGATATTTTATTTCCTAACTGCTTGTGTAAGAGGAGTGTTATAATTTATTCAACTCCTTGTAATTAGAGTTATTCCATGTTAAAATTGATATATATTAACTATTTAAGAAATTAATTTATCAGTTGTGTTCAGTGCTTTTAGAATCTTTAAATAAGCTTTTCTAATAATTGTGTCTTAACTTTGTGTAGAAACACTGGGACAGTTGTAGATAGTCAATTCTGATCAGTGTTTGTGTTTTCATTTTCACTCAAGAAGATCATCAGTCCAATTTCATCTGTTCTTCAATTTATATTATATAAGATATATATATCTTTCTGAGAGAAACCATTCTCTGAAGATGATTTCTTCGTATCTGAATGCTCAATGCCTCTCAGGTGGTCTCATAAGCATTTAAGATGTAATTAAGTGCACATTTGGACGCAATTTGTTTTTTAACTTTAACATCCTAACAAAGGGAATCGGACAATTTTCCTTATCAATTATTCAGTTTTACTATTTTGTTGTCCATATGGAATGATTACTTGTGAAGACTGGGGTATCTTGCTTTTCTGAAATGAATCTTCTTTATTTTAATTTCCCTCTACATGTGCAGCTAAGGTTCTTGGGTAGACATTATGTAAATTGAAAAGTATATATGTAAGTTGTGACATGATGTTCTACTGGAAAACTTATTCTTGTATTTGGATTCTCACAGATTACTATAAAAATTGTTTGTTGCAGATAATTATGGACTATTTCTTCAGATTCCGATCCATCCTCTCTCAATAGATACAATTTCTTTTTGAAAATTGTCTGTTTCCGAGTTCTGTCTTGTAACGATATGTCAAAAACTCATCTTCTGAGCTAGATCAATATCAATTCAATGAAAACTTCTCACTCTTTCTTGTTCATTTCCTTTCTATATAATATTCTCAATAACAAGATTGATTCTCCTTTCCTTCTCTCTCTCTCTTCTCTTTCAGGGTTCCTTCCAGAACAACTCGTTCATCAGATATGTTCTTTCTAGATACTCCACATCTGTAAGTGGTAGAAGGGTCACTCTTCTTTTGTATTCCTTCACTTTTTAAATTCCCATTTCTTCCAATAACAGATTTGATCCCTTCACCCTACCTCTTAAATCACTTTTAGACATGGTGCCCAGAGACTGACATGGATCCCAGTCAATATTTATTATTTATGTAATGATTAGGTTGTAGTATCATCTTTTGTTGTATTTCTTATTTTGATATATCCTCTATTGTTGTCATTACCTTTGTATATTTTATTAATATTATATTTTTATATTCTTAATTTATTGTTTGTTCATCATCAGCTGTAAATTGCTTCGTGCTATATGTTGATGCAATACAAATAAATAAATACTTACAAAGAAAAGGCCTCAAATTCATTCTAATATTGAACATTAAAAAGGAAATCATATCTGGGATAGTATATTAGAATATCATGGTGCTGATGGAATGATCTCTTTGATTGAATGATAATGAAATTGAATAAGCGTCGATTCTCTATTCTCTATCATATACCGAGTTTATTTACATTACCGTTTCATTGTTTTTTCTATTTTTAGCTTTGTCAGAGTGAACCCTCTTCCAATTTGCCATTGATTTTTACCCAAATTTTGTTCCACCAACACTTCTATAATTTTTACAATTTTTAGGTGTGAATAACATTTTGTTATAGATCAGGTCCTTTACATCTGTCATATACTTAAAGTTGTGAAAGTATCACATGAATTCAGTAATGTTCATGGAATGCAATGAAATGAACGAAAATGAACATGTATAATTATCATATACATGAAAAAATTATGAAACAAAAGTTTTTCTGAAGGAAAGCCTTTTCCCAGGTTGGACGTTGTGTATGTGTTAAAATCAAGAATAACGTTACCTTAGGTGAATTTTAGGCAATGATGAAGGATTTTCTGATTTCATTAATTTTTAACTAATTTCTGGGACAATCATATGAAAGCATGTAAATAGTCTATTAGTCTTAGGGTGCTATATATTAAAGTGTACATGCAAATCATATGTTCCTATTTGAAATAGAATATAACATAACTGTTTGCAAGAAATTTCTTAGCAAGAAATTTACTGGATATTAAAGAAATGAGAATATTGGAAGAAATTTATGCATATTCAAAAAAATATATTTTATTGAGGTCATTTTATGAAATTGATCAGTATAGTCTCTTTCCTATTTCTTGGACCCATTCTGTTATTGGTGACAAGTATTTTTTTGTCCTTTTTAATTTAAATAACAACCCCAAGGTATAACTCGGTTGAAATATTACAAGAGGATTGAATGTCCACCATCTGTCTTACATCTGGACCAAAGATATCACAGATGAAAATGACCTGAGCTCTATGAAAATTTTATTTACACCTTCAAATTGTGAAGATAATAGAAGTGTGAGTGGAACAAGAAATGGTATAAAAATCAATGGCAAATTGGAAGAGGGTGCACTCTGACAAAGGTAAAATGGAAAAAACAATAATATAGTAATATAAATAAAATCAACTCAGTGTATGATGCTAAGAAAAGAGAATCGATTCTTATTCAATTCCATTTCAATCATACAGATCATACCATCTGCAACATGATGTTCTGATACACTGATATGACCTCTTTTTCTATTCTTTAATTTTAGAATTAATTTGACGAGTTATATATTTTGCAAGTATTTTTCTGCAACAAGAATTTTCCATGATATCCTGAAAGAATCTTAATAAAAGGATAAGTTTTCCTGAAGAACATCATGTTATACCTTATATACCTTTCATCTTGCATAGTGTCCACCCATGAAGGAAAGACAGATACTGCATTCTTTCCTTGTAATCCTTCATATGGAAAAAAAATGCTAAAACTGAATATTTGATTGGGATGATTTCCTAAAGATTTAGGACTTTGTTAGGATGTTAAAGATATTATACTTCTCTTATAAATATAAATTAAAGAATAGATGAAATTGGTCTGATGATCATCTTCAGTTAAAATTAAAACACAATACTGATCAGAATTGACTATCTACAACTATACCAGTGGATTCTACACAAATTTATGGCACACTTGTTAGAAAAGAATATCTAAAGATTCTCAAAGCACTGAACAGAACTGATAAATTAATTTTTTTTATAGATAACATTCATTAATTTTCACATGTAATTTCTCTAATACTAAGGATTTAAATAAATTACAACTTTCCTTTTACATAAGCAGTTAGGAAAAACAATATCAAGAGATAATTATATACTACTCTGCGTAAACATATGAAGAGGATAAGGAAATTTGGAGAATATAGACAAAGATTGTTTCTTCTGCTTGTTCTAATAGTCAACGACGGTAGAGGAATGAATCAGAAGCATGAATACCATTTCCAACTTCTATGGAACCTACTTATTATCTATCTTTTTATTTTAATTAAAGTTCTTTTTTAAATGACTAAAGCTGGCTTTCATGCAGCATTGGTCAAAGGAATTTATGATAATATATTTAGTAAAATATAATATCATTTTACTATATGCTGATTATTCTATGCAGATTTAAGGAATCATTTCAGAATACACAAGGATGATGACTCCCTTCAGTAGATTGGAAAGTGGAAATTACAGCAGGAGTTGTCTTGCTGCATTAGTAAGACTAAATACAAGCTATCTTCAACGCCAGAAAGTTAAAATTGTCACTGATTTCTAAGGTGATAAAGCATTTCAAGACATACCAATATTATATCATGTTGATAGAACGTACGATTTAAATGAACAATTGAATTTTATGAACCGCAAAGTTTTTAAATTACAGACATGAAATCGGAAATGCTCAATCATATATTCATTTGAGTGGAATGTCATTCACATTTACACTCCCATACATACTGATAGCATGGTGAAGTTATTACTCATATCATTTAAACCACCTCAGACATCCCTAATTATTAAGGGAATGACATGGCTTTTAAATTCACATCTTGTTTTCACAGTCGTTTGACTAGATTATTTTTAAAAAACTACACAAGTACACTAATAAATATACCGAAACTTCAAAGCACAAAATTATCTTTTCTTTCAGATGTGTGGTGTGCATTCACAGCATAGGATTGTCACCATGCAAAAGTCATATTTTTGGTTCCAAGAATATGAAAGGACTTTGCATATGACTTGAACCATGAATTCTAGAAACATTATCATATTAATGGAAGCGTGGCACTCATCAAGACCCGTATAAATAGGCAATGCTATCTGGCTCTATTTCAGTACTTACACTTTTTAACATTTCTGTTTTGAATTATGCTCATACATAAATTTGAAGGCATTGTTACATAGATTCCTAAATTGTTATTTCAGTTTATGTGAAAACTGCCATCATTATGAGTAAATTATCAATTCATCAATCTTAAAATTCACCTTCTACTGAATGAGTGAAAACATTCACAAACCAGATTTAAGACTTAAATTCAATGAGCACACTTCCCTGTCATGGAGGGAATATCACATGGAAAACTTAGCTGTAAATTCGGTCAATTAGTCTTTAGGGATGCAATATGAAGTTTCAGACTAACCTGAACATAAAATCCCTTGTATAATGAAGAGGTTGATCAACACATACTCCTTTGGTATAGGAAAGGGCTGACAACCAAGTTTAGAAAGAGAAAGAATTTTGAAAGGGAGTCTATAATGACCTATAACTTGGTTAAATCATGACATGATTTTCACCAGAGCCCATTCAGCAAAATGAAGCACTTTCATGTTTAAATTCCATAATCCAAACTAATGGATTCTTTCAAACAAAATATTCTGAAGTAAAGAACAAGAAAGCAGAGTTCTATTCTAAGAAAAGAACAAACTGCTATATAGTATGTCAACGTGGCAGCCTATTACTATGATTTGGAGATACTTCTTCAATATTTCTTAGCACAAGACCTTGATATGCATTGAGAATCTTAATAGTGAATTTTACTTTTTATGGAGAAGTTGGATTTTAATTAGATGGTTCCAGGAAAGGAAAACCACCTTCACTAAACTTGATTGGCAATTCAAACACGAAGTTGGTATCACGCCTACATTTTTAAAAGATGCAAAGCAATTAAAAGACTACAACCCTATTAAAAGACTGATGCTGCTAAGGCAATAAATTTTGTTGAAATAGCAAAATGTTGAGTTATATATAGATTAGTCTTTACGTGGAAAGACTTATGTTTAAGAGAAGGTTTACAACGATTTAAACTTAATTATCAAAAAATGGTACTATTCCCGAATCGTGAGTATGATTTCTAAAATTAGGATTCAAAAGTAGAACTCTAAAAATAATGAAGATGAATAAGTAACATTCCGAGACAACAACTCAGCTTGAAATCACTGTAAATCATCCGTAGCACTTGTCAAAATAAGAGAATGCTTCGGGACATGAAGCGGAATTCTCGAGTAGAAGACGTCTCGCGGTCCTCAGTGCAGTAAATGAAGAGCATAAACACCATGAAGAATGCTAATCATTCACTTACTCACAAGCGATACATTTTTCAACAACTACTTCTGCCTTCCTGCATCTTCTTAAAAATAACAACAACATAGCAACCACTACCAATGAATTCCTTACGCACACGTCCGACAAATGAGTAATTGCTGATTAACTGCGCAACATTCATACCGACTCACTGTAAGAATTTAAATCAAACTACTGATAGTGCATCAACGTGTAATTCGATCTCAGACGAATTCCGGTCCTGCACCATAGCGGTGACGTTCTTCCCTTCATCACAAAGTATTTTCGCTAAAGCGGTGATGCAGACTATTCTATACCCCTTCAGACGATGTTTCTCTTCGGTGTATAGAGATCCTAAGCCATAAAAACTCTCCAGCACCCATGATATCGGCTCTGGATCATTTTCCATGAAAAGTCCTACAGAGTGGTTGTGTAGAGTTTACCCCGCATGGCATGGCTGGGTTCAAGTCTTTCGATTGTAATACATTCTGGTACGCTGAAAGAGTAGAGGAAATTTTGAATTAAAAAGCTCCTTCTTCTGTATTTGTGAATACACACAAATATGTTTTTATTGGGTGTAATTGGGATTAGAATATGAGGAGTGATTATTCTCATATTCTATTTATACCTTGATGGCTTGAATGGTGAAACATCGATCCTTTTGAATTATGATCCATAATACACATTCGTAACATGATGATTTGTTGAATAGCTCAGTCTCATCGTATTGAATTTTTGAAGCTCGTAGATAGTTCGAGTAACTCGTTATTGATATGTTTATGCAATCGTGGGTCTTCCACCTAGCAACGTAATATCAATAAAATAAAAAATTGTAAACAAAATGGTCATGCATTTTGCCTTTACTTGAATGTTCATATAACTCTATAGATAATCGATAAAATATACGGATTGAAAGATTATGTTCACATCACCTTACGTTGAACCTTTTCTAACTCCCGAATGCAGCCTTTATTAGCAGGGTCCCGCACGTACGCTCACGCGTACTTGAGGTGTGGCCTAACGAACGTGAAGTAGCAACGTTCGCGAACCTTTTCATCGCTCCTACCGACTAATCTCTTGACGAAGCCAAGTTTTCTTAGTGCTCGTCCACGTAATTTTTTCCCTATTTTTTTTCCCTTTAAAGCTATATGAAAAGTCGTCGGTAGTGGGTTATCTCTTAAAAAAGTTAACCACTGAGCATTTTTCAAAGTAGAGCTCCAATTGCCGATCATCGTACCATGTCCTGATGCTGTCTAAATCTTTCGATAGGGCCAACCTGTCCTATCTATTTCTCTGTATATGACCGTATCGTCTGCAAGCAAGCTAACGTAACAATCAATGAGACTACCAAGATCGTTAATATAAACTAAAAAAAGTAAGCGCCCTATTACCTTCCGAGGTCACTTTAACGGGGTTTGAGCTAATCCCATCTATAACTACTCGCTCTTCTCCGTCGGAGAGAAAGTTTTCTATCCAGTTTATTACCTCGCCATTTATACCAGCAACTTTTATTTCGTATATCAACTTGTGATGAGGGACATTGTCAAACGCTTTTCGAAAATCTAAAAATATCGCATCCACTTGCTTTTTCTTTTCGGCAGATGTTGAGATGTCGTGGACCGATAATGCAAGCTGAGATCGCGTTTTACGAAAACCGTGTTGGTTCATAAAAATGAATTTTGAAGTTTCAAGGAATCCCATTAAAGAGCTAACGATTATATGCTCCATTACCTTACCGTTCAGTGACGTTAGAGATATAGGTCTGTAATCCGATGTGTAATCCTTTTCTCCGCTATTAAGAATTGGAATGACGTTCGCGATTTCCCAATCTTTTGGGACCCTTTCTTCCCTCAGAGATTATTCAAATACTACTTTAAGAAAAGGAACCGAACTTCTTTTAAAACCCGGGCTGGTATGTCTTCAGGACCAGGAGATTTAGCGGACTTAATGATGCGCAGAAGCTCGGTGATGCCGTCTTCACTGAAGGTGAATTTAGACATTTTTCCAGGTGCGTCCAAATTTGGCATGGTACGTGATGAACAATTGGGCGTAAATACACTTTGGAAGAATATCACTCCTTTTGTAACAGTACGCGTTCGCCAATTTCTGTCCGGGAGATTAAAGTCGATCCCGACAATAGTTACGCTACTGCTATTTCTATTCGAAAAGTAGTGATAGAATGCGCATATATTCAGATTCGGCTTATTTGTGGAGGTGCTCAAGACTTATTTTCCGTGTTTATATTTACGAAGGTATGGATGCTACGAATGAAATGCTCGAGATCTGTACCTATATATTTGATTCTTCGACAGCTGATAACCGCGATTGTCACGTTCTATCCTCTGGGAGAAGCCCGAGTGACGCATTGCGAAACTCGTCCGCTTACAATTGAGGGTTTTGCGGATTAACGCACTCTTTTCGATTTTCATTTGGTGACAATTAATTTATCGGATTTTATTGCATAAAGGTAGGACAATGGTTGTAATGCGAAACCTCTTTGTTTCCTGAAGGTAAGCAACCACGTCAATTGGTAGCCCTTTCTCTACGGGATGATACTGTATGGACATCGATAAGTTCTTTATTCCTTGTTGATGTTCCAAAGAATATGCGATGTTGGAAATGTAATTTATTTCAAAAAATCATTAAAGGTATTGAGCTGAACGTTTTTTTAAATGAAAAAAGTACATTACCAGCAGCTAAACTGATAAATCCATTTAAAATTATTATTCTCTCGCGTAGCTAATTTTATATATTTTAGTTTTAATTTAATTTTTATAACGTACTTTGTAGGTGCTTTTGCGGATTATTAGGATATAGCGATTTAATCATTCGGAAAAGTCCTTCGTGATATTGTTTATGAATAGAGCAATAAAGTTATTAATATAATATTAGCATTTCATCTTCACAATAATTTAAAGAAAGAATGGAACATGCTCATAGATATCATTTCTCTTAAAATCATCAGAAACATTTAATGCGAATATGAGATTGTGATACTATGAACAATTAAAAAGAATGCCGATAGTCTACTGATATAATTATAATTTTACTGTGCAATGCATTATCATAATCTAATGATGAATTTTTGCAGCATATAATGCCCTTATAAATACTTTGTGAGTATTTTAACTCTTCAACATTCTGGGAAATAACATCTTCGTTCCTTTAACGTAATACTTTGAAATTTTTAAAAATTGTGATCTAAAAATTATTTTCTACACAACGGAATGTAGTTTTTAAGGGAAAATGACTAAACTTTGGCGGTGGAATGTAATCGAGATTTTATTCACAATTCAGCGGCAATTACATATTGGAGAGGGATCGCGTACAGTTTATTATTATATATTTCTCTTACAAAAATCACAAAAGAAAGGGCGCATTCATACACCACATAAACATAGGAATAAAGGAAGAATAAAAGAAAAATTGATAAACAGCTGTAAAAGGAGATTTTATTATACACATGCGTAGAACAAACGATATAAAATTAGAACATAGGCGGAAACATCAAATAAATCAGACAAACAATACATGAATGGCTAGAAAAAGGAACAAAGATAGAAAAATGTTCGCGGAAACATAAGATAAAACGAAAAAACAATAGAAATTTAAACTTGAAAAGAAAATTTTTGCAAGCTTGCATAGAACAAACTATAGAAAAATGCAAAAGGAAAAACATGAGATTAATCGGACAAAATCGACATATTAATATCTGGAAAGAAGAGGAATTTATTACGCGCTAGCGAAGGACAAACGATAGAAAAAAAGCGAAAACATACAAGGAAAAACATTGGATTAATCGGAGAAACATTACATTAAATTCCTGAAAAAAAGAGGAAATTAATACGCGCTTGAGTAGAACATACAATAGAAAAATACAAAACATACGCGGAAGCATAAGATTATCGGACAAACACGATATATCAATATCTGGAAAAGAAAAGGAAATTATTGCACGCTTTGGTAGAAAAATGATGAATGTGCATATAACATGGGCGGCAAACATAAGATTAAGCGGTCAAAGAAAATGTATAAATATCCTGAAAAAAGGCTATTATTGCACGCTTGAGTAGAACATAAAATTGCAAAAACATAAAATATATAAATATCCTGAAAAGAGAGCACATTATTGAACGCTTGCTTAGACCATACGAAAGAATAAGGCAAAAACATGGGTGGAAATATAAGATTAATCAGACAAAACGTATATATAAATATCCTGGAAAGATGTAATTATTGCACGCTGGCGTACTAAAAATATGAAAATGATAAACATACACTGAATAAGATTAATCGGACAAACAATTTATCAATATCCCGATGAAAGAGGAAATTATTGCACGCTTTCGTATAACAATGCAAATACATACGCGGAAGCATACTGATCGCTTGCTTAGATCGAACAATGTGAAAATGAAAAAAATACAAAAAATATAATATTAATCAGATAAACACAAAATATAAAAATCTTGAAAAAAGAGGAAATATTTACATCTTGCATAGAAAGGATATTAAATTGAGTAAACATACGCGGAAAGATAAGATTGATAGGACAAACACAAAATATTGATATCTGGAAAAAACAAGCAATCATTGCACGCTCACGAAAAACAAACAATATAAAAATGCAAAACACATTCGCGGAAACAAGATTGAATGGACTAACGCATACTACCTTCTGGAAAAAGAGGCAATCATTAAACGATTGCCCTAAAACAAACGATTGAAAAATGCAAAAATATAATAGGAAAGATATAGGATTTATAAGACAAGCAATTAATTTAACAATTAAAAAAATTTCCTGAAAGAAGGAAAAATTATTGCGCTAAGACAAAAACGATATAAAAATGCAAAAACATACGCGAAAATAATAGACTAATAGGACAAACACAATACATTAATGTCTGTAAAAAAGAGGAAATTATTGCACGCTTGCGTAGAAACTAAATTCAATTGCAAAAAAATATACGCAGATAAACATAATACATTCTTGGAAAAACATGAGATCAATAGGACAAACATAAGAAATAATAAACCTGGAAAAAAGGGGAAATCATTACACGCAGACCTAAATACCTGAGAATGGGAATAATTATGCCCGCACTTGCAAAATTCAACAAAAATACAAGCATATATTTGTTATATATATATAACGAACAAACACGAGATATAAGTAACTGGAAAGAGGAAATTATTTCAAACAGGCGTTGAACACAAACAATACAAAAAGTAGGTGGAAAAATAAAATAACCTAAAAAAATTATAAATATCTTAAAAAAAGGGGCGACTATTGAATGCTCGCGTACAAACAGTATACAAATGTAAACAAATACGCGGAAACATAGATCGTACATACACAAAATAAACACCTGAAAACAAGGAGTAAATATAAACGTACGTGTAAACAAAAAATATAAGCATATACGCGGAAATACCAAATATATAACTAACGAACTAGAGAAATAAATATTTTGAAGAATGGGGAAATTATTGCACGCACGGGTAGAATAAATGTAAAAGTACAAAAAGACCTAAAAATAAAATAAATGAATCACACAGTTTATATAAACACCTGGATACATGGGAAATTATTGCACGCTCGCGTAGAGCAAACAAAATGAAAATTCAGACAAACAGAAATGAAACAAACAAAAAGTAAATACCTAGAAACTGTATAGGGTGTATGATATTAAATAAATAAAATAAAACGAATTAAATCAATATCAACGATAAATCTGGCATCACATGAAATAAATACCTGAAAAAAGTAACGATTACTGATCGCGCGCACCAAAAACAATAGAAATTTACAATTAAATACAAGGAAATATGAAAGATTAAATAAACGAAAGCTAAGAATTACCCGGAAATAAAGGGGGAATTAGTGCATACGCTCGTACAAACACTAAAAAATAAAAACAAGTATTCGGATAATTACATTGTAAAACGAACAAAAAAATAAGTAATACCTCGAATAACGTGGAAATGTGGGGTCGGGCTCTTTCACTTTCAAGCAGGCATAGAATTTAACCCAGTAAATACGTAAGACATCGCTTTATTCGTTGCTGTGTTGGTCGAGAATTAGAGGAGTTCGTCCTCGAGTCAAATGATTAATCATAGAGTTAAAGCTATAATAATAACGATTAAGTTTCTATAGCTGCTACAAAATATGTTTGTACCGAATACACCTACAGGATTGCTGCGGGCGGAGGAGAAGAATCTCGTTAGGCCACAGGCAATTTTGGGTCCATTCGAAGTCTCCTTCGTCGATCCTCCTTGCCGGGTCCTAAATCTCCATCGCGGCATCCACTTCTTTCTCAACCGGTTGCGCCTCATTCTCCGGAAGGATCACTCGGGTATTTGGGCTGAACGCACTGCCGTCAGGACGTTTCCTACGAAGATCCAGATTGAAATGATTTAACAAAGTTTTGTAAGAAAAAATGAAAATTACCTTCCGTGGACTACCATCGGTTCGGTTCCAGCCATGAAAAACCATGGATTGCGGAACTGATAAGCCCTCTCACCACGACAAGGTTGTCGTGCTTGCACAAACACATGAAATACGTAATTGAAAACTAGGAATAATTATAAGCGACCGGGCGTGCAAACAACAACAAAATACTAGAATATGTGGAAAATATAACACAAACAGAAGAAATAAATACCTAAAAAGAAGGAATGATAAGCGCGCAAGCAAACAACAGCAAAAATGCAAGTATATACGCGGATATATATGACAAACAAACAGAAGAAAACAATACCTGAAAAGAGGAAATAATTATACCTGCTAGTGCAAAAAAGTATGCAAGGAAATATGGGGACGTATATAACGTACAAACACATGAAATACGTAATTGAAAACTAGGAATAATTATAAGCGACCGTACAAACTACAAGAAGAATGTATAAATATACGTTGAAATATATGACAAACAAAAAATAAATACCTGAAAGAAAGGAATAATTATAAGCGCGAGTGCAAACAGCAAAAATGCAAGAATATATGCGGATATATATGATAAACAGAAGAAAAAAATACCTGAACAAAGGGAAAATTATACTCGCTAGTACAAAAAAGTGCAGGAAAATAAGGGGACTTATATAACGTAAAGTCACATGAAATAAATAATTGAAAACTAGGAATAATTATTAGCGATAGTACAAACAACAAAAAGATTGTATGAATATACGTAATTATACTTGAGAGAGTAAAACTTATAAAATGCAAGAATATACGACAAAATATACAACGAAAAAACAAAAGAAATACAGGAAAAAAGGAATAATTATATGCGAGCGCGCAAACACCAAAAAAAAGAATATACCGCAAAATATATGACGAACAATCAAGAAATAAATACCTGAAAATAAGGACAAATTATAAGCGAGCATGCAAAGAACAAAAAAGCATGCATGTATGCGTTAATATATGACGAACAGAAAAAACGAATAAATACCTAAAAAAAGTAATAATTATACTTGAGAGAGGAAAACTAAAAGAAATACATGAGGTGAAAATACATAACTTACACATATAAGCGATAAAAACTGCGTACAAGGAATAATTATTAGCGACCGTAAAACAACAACAAAAATGCAAGAATATATGCGAAAATATATTAGAGGAACAAACACAAGAAATGAATACCTAAAAGCAAGGAAAATTTTAAGCGCGCGTGCAAACAACAAAAATGAAAGAATATAAAACGCATAAAAAAAGTAAATATCTGAAAATAAGGAATTGTATACTAAATTAAGAAATAATACCCAAGAATAAAGGCAAATATTCGGAAATTTACATGGTAAATCGAACAAACTTTACATTCATACCTAGCATAATTTGTGAAAGTTGGACGGGCTCGTTCACTTCCAAGGACTGTAACCCAGTGTATCCGTAAGACATCGCTTATTTCGTTGCTTAGTTGGACGCCAATATGAGGAGTTTGCCCTCGAGTCGAATAATTAAGCATGGATAAAGCTGAAGCAATAAAGATTCAGTTTCGACAACTGCTCCAAAAAATGGGCTGTACCGAATACACCTACTGGACAGCTGCGGGCGGGAGGAGGCGAAGATTCTAGCTAGAGGTGCCATCTGCGCACTGGCCATAGTCATTCTTGGTTCCATTCGATGTCCCATTCGTCGATCCTCGGTGGCGGGTACTAAATCTCTATTGCGGCATTCACTTCAAGCGGTTCCGCCTCCGGAAGGATCACTCGGGTATTTGGTCCGAACGCACTACCGACAGAATGCTTCCTGCGAAGATCCAGATAGAAATGGTTTAACAAAGTTTTGTAAGAAAAAATGAAAATTACCTTCCGTGGACTACCATCGGTTCGGTTCCAGCCATGAAAAACCATGGAATACGGAACTGATAAGCCCTCTCACCACGACAAGGTTGTAGTCCGAGAGAGGGTTTGTGGGAAAACTTCCTTTGCTCCTTCGAGCTCCGGAATAAAAACCCACTTCGCGATAAACAGAAAAAACGGAATACATATACGAAAATGAAATAGAGACGGATAGCACGAACGCGTACAGAAATTAACCACAACGAAATACGCAGGAATAAGCACATCAAGAGAGGATAAAATAGTACGCCCGCTCACAAACATCAATACCAAAAAAACATAGGCGGAAATATGATATGAAACGAACAAACGAAAGACAAAAATACCTGGAAAAAAGGAAGGATTATACGCGAGCGTGCAAGCAAAGACAAAAAAATACAAGCATATACGCGAAAGTACAAAACGAGCATACAAATGAAATAAATACCTGGAAAAAAGGAAGGATTATACGCGAGCGTGCAAACAAAGACAAAAAAATACAAGCATATACGCGAAAATACAAAACGAGCATACAAATGAAATAAATACCTGGAAAAAAGGAAGGATTATACGCGAGCGTGCAAGCAAAGACAAAATATACAAGCATATACGCGAAAATACAAAACGAGCATACAAAAGACAAAAGTACCTGGAAAAAGGAAGGATTATACGCAAGCGTGCAAGCAAAGACAAAAAAATACAAGCATATACGCGAAAATACAAAACGAGCATACAAATGAAATAAATACCTGGAAAAAAGGAAGGATTATACGCGAGCGTGCAAGCAAAGACAAAAAATACAAGCATATACGCGAAAGTACAAAACGAGCATACAAAAGACAAAAATACCTGGAAAAAAGGAAGGATTATACGCGAGCGTGCAAGCAAAGACAAAAAATACAAGCATATACGCGAAAATACAAAACGAGCATACAAAAGACAAAAATACCTGGAAAAAATGAAGGATTATACGCGAGCGTGCAAGCAAAGACACAAAAATACAAGCATATACGCGAAAATACAAAACGAGCATACAAAAGACAAAAATACCTGGAAAAAAGGAAGGATTATACGCGAGCGTGCAAGCAAAGACAAAAAATACAAGCATATACGCGAAAGTACAAAACGAGCATACAAATGAAATAAATACCTGGAAAAAAGGAAGGATTATACGCGAGCGTGCAAGCAAAGACAAAAAATACAAGCATATACGCGAAAGTACAAAACGAGCATACAAAAGACAAAAATACCTGGAAAGAAGGAAGGGTAATACGCAAGCGTGCAAGCAAAGACACAAAAATACAAGCATATACGCGAAAATACAAAACGAGCATACAAATGAAATAAATACCTGGAAAAAAGGAAGGATTATACGCGAGCGTGCAAGCAAAGACACAAAAATACAAGCATATACGCGAAAATACAAAACGAGCATACAAAAGACAAAAATACCTGGAAAAAAGGAAGGATTATACGCGAGCGTGCAAGCAAAGACAAAAAATACAAGCATATACGCGAAAGTACAAAACGAGCATACAAATGAAATAAATACCTGGAAAAAAGGAAGGATTATACGCGAGCGTGCAAGCAAAGACAAAAAATACAAGCATATACGCGAAAGTACAAAACGAGCATACAAAAGACAAAAATACCTGGAAAGAAGGAAGGGTAATACGCAAGCGTGCAAGCAAAGACACAAAAATACAAGCATATACGCGAAAATACAAAACGAGCATACAAATGAAATAAATACCTGGAAAAAAGGAAGGATTATACGCTAGCGTGCAAGCAAAGACAAAATATACAAGCATATACGCGAAAATACAAAACGAGCATACAAATGAAATAAATACCTGGAAAAAAGGAAGGATTATACGCGAGCGTGCAAGCAAAGACACAAAAATAAAAGCATATACGCGAAAATACAAAACGAGCATACAAATGAAATAAATACCTGGAAAAAAGGAAGGATAATACGCGAGCGTGCAAGCAAAGACAAAAAATACAAGCATATACGCGAAAATACAAAACGAGCATACAAATGAAATAAATACCTGGAAAAAAGGAAGGATTATACGCGAGCGTGCAAGCAAACACAAAAAATACAAGCATATACGCGAAAATACAAAACGAGCAAGCGAAAGACAAAAATACCTGGAAAAAAGGAAGGATTATACGCGAGCGTGCAAACAAGTACATACAAATACAAGCATATACGCGGATATATAAAACGAAAAAATACAAGATATGAATGCCTGGAAAGAAGGGGAGATTATTACACGCACGCGCAGAACATACAATATAAAAATACAAAAACAACATACAATATAGAAATACAAATACATACGCGGAAAAATAATATATAACGAACAAACAAAAAATAAATGCCTGGAAAAAAGGGGAGATGATTATTGCACGCACGCGTAGAACATACAATATAAAATTACAAAAACAACATACAATATAGAAATACAAATACATACGCGGAAACATAATATATAACGAACAAAAAAAAGAAATAAATGCCTGGAAAAAAGGGGAGATGATTATTGCACGCACGCGTAGAACATACAATATAAAAATACAAATACATACGCGGAAACATAATATGTAACGAACAAACAAAAAATAAATGCCTGGAAAAAAGGGGAGATGATTATTGCACGCTCGCGTAGAACATACAATATAAAAATACAAACGCATACGCGGAAACATCATATATAACGAACAAACAAAAAATAAATGCCTGGAAAAAAGGGGAGATGATTATTGCACGAACGCGCAGAACATACAATATAAAAATACAAAAACATACGCGGAAACATAAGATAAAACGAAAAAACACAAGAAATAAATGCCTGTAAAAAAGGGGTCATGATTAGACGCGCGCGCGTGAAACAAAGCATATAAAAATACAAAAATATACAAGGAAATACAAAATATAAAAACCAACAAACACAAGAAATAAATACCTGAAAGAAAAGGAATGATTATGCATGCGCATGCAAACAAACATACAAAATACATAGACATACAAGGAAATATAAAAAATAAACCAAAAAACCCTCCGACGGATGTCGGCACCCAACTCCCGTTGAAATGGCAGCAAACAGGTTGCGGCGTCCAGGGACCTCCTTCGACGTGGATAGGGGAACCAAAACCGTCTTGATTAATGGAACTCATACCTGAAATTGAAGAATGTATGCTGGTAAGTTTTATTGTAGACCCATAATATTTCAAATTTGTGAATAACAAATTGTTCCATAAGGTTTCCACAAATATTGATTATGAAGTACAATAACATAATAGGCTTTTCGTTTAGAGGAATCATGTCAGCCTATAGATGTCGACTTATTTCACAATGTCCATTTTTTTTAACGATACGAGTGAATGTATATGACTACCTTATATCAAATAACCTTTAGAAAGCTTTGGATCAATTAATTTCACTTGAGGTACCGTATGGAGAGTTCTGTCTCTTCATCGATATGTAATTAACTTACTTAGGGTATACTATAATAAAGATAATGCTTGTGACAGAACAAATGTCTTCTTATCATTTTATGTTTGAACTTAAAATTGTCGAGCACATATTCAAAGCGCTCTATAAAAAGGATAAAGATCCGGAATGTTCCATAAGGAGGTTGATGAATTGAACAATGAATGAACGTGATCACACACGACGAACTTTATTTAAAATCCCGAGGAAATCCAATTCAAATGTCAAAGCATTATTATTCACTACTTCCATGTTCAAACTCTGTGGAAGAGTATGATATTCGTGCGTTTTCAGTACGTGAAACCATCAAAAGGTATCGCGTAAAATGCACCACGTGGCGGATCGTTCTAACATCCATCCATCAGTTATTTTTCCTTTTAAACTCGGCAAATAGTACAGACAGATTAATCCCGAAAATAAAACTTAATTTCGTTATACACAATATATATTCTATTCAACTTACCACGTTAAGGGATCGCTTAAGGCTGTATCACGCACTTGAATCGTTAAGAGCTCTAGATCGTACAGTAGGCACAACCAGCTCTCAAGGAGTCCGAAGAGGGACAAAGTCTCTTGCTTCGAAAATGTCCTCTCCTTCATTTCCCATGTCTTACGCAGCGTTCTGATTGGCGGAAAACTCCTTCTCCCCTCCCACAAACTACTTCTTATTCAATAATATTGTTAAATAGCTAATTATTTATTTATTAAAAGTTTTACCTTTCCTTTTATTATTCCTTAATTATTTTTTCCATTCCAAAATTTTTTCATATATTTATTTAAAATACCCAAATTCTACTAATTATGTCGGAAGTTAAGCTTACTCTGATTAGATTACATTTTTGAAAGGTTAAATTAATTAATTGTTCATTTCGTATTGCTCCCAATATTAATTCCCCGACAGCCTTAAAAAGTTGATAAAAATATTAATGTTAGAAAACGGATTCCTTTCTCGCTCAATTATTCCGTAAGAGGCCAAGGGCTGAATCAGTAATAAGGAGATGCTGAGCTCCAGAAACATGGCGGCTATAGAAACAATTTATTTTTTACAATCAAATATATCTGCAGCATTCATTATTATCAACTCATTATATACTTCCTCAGCCTTAAATATTTCAGTGGCGTGCTTCGAATCGAGGTAATTTACTTTCGTGATACATATCGATAGTACACTTCGTAAACATGGTTGTCGTGGGCGACTCATCTGCATGTGAAGAAGAAAAAAAACGATAAGAATAACTTTATATGTATTTAGATCTAGATTAAGACGTATATCTTATTAGCCGGCCCATATTTCGGATACTACGCCTATTAACGCAAAAGGTAAGCTTAATTTTTAAGGAATCGTAGCTTGAATACTAACATTACTGTTCCTTTGGCAAAAATTACATTAATAAACCGCCAATCCATTACTTTCCCTTTCTATTGCAAGATTATTATAATGTAGTTTGTTCTTCTGTTACGATTATTCCCTACTCAACTTTAGCCGTAATAGATATTAAGGTGCCCTACAAAGGACCTTGTGTTTGTATTAATATGATTGTCATATTTGTAAGATCCTGGCAAAAGTAACTAATCTGAAAAATGTGAATCTCTTCATCAATACTTCCTATTCAATTTTTACTCACACAATTTCTGGATGCCAAAAACCATTCCATTCTCATTTTGCATCCACACATTATTTAAAATAGCAGTAAGAGTAGTACAACCCATATTTCTACTAAAATATCTTATTTATCCAGAAAATAAACATTTATTTATTAATTCTGTGCCCTCAAATACATATATATTTCTGTTAACAAAATTTTATGAATCACATTTACTTTCTATTCTTCATACCATGTCACTTTACAATCATTACTCACATTAGATACTGGCAATCTGTTTTCACTATCCTGTTTTATCTCTTCCTTTCTGTGTGTTGTTATTACCTTAATATTTACAATTAGTTAACGGCTTTATATTACTGCCCTTTATATATCTGGTTTAGCAGAAATATTCAACAAGCACAGTAGTTCTGATAATTCCTTGAGAACTGAATTACCTTTTCTTGCCTCTAACTTCCTTACAGAGGTTGAACGGTGAGTATAGCTTGTTTGTGTATCACCTATAATACTCGCGCAAATTTAAAAGGTTCTTTCCTCTTTTATTAATCATTACAGTTAGCATACAGAAATGCTGGGTATAGATTTAATGTCCATATGCAAATGCCCCAATGATTTTTAAGGCCATTCATTCTCCACATTCGTGTCTAAAGTTTTTTAAATGAGAGATATTTCAAAGGAAATGTTGTAATACTTTCTTACAAACTATTTTTTGTTTCAAATGTATGCATTGAATTTGATAAAAACATATAAGGTAAATATTTATTTTGATTGCCTCGCAAAAATAACTGCCCATTAATTATTATTTTTTAAATTTAATTTTCATGTTTTGAATATATAATAATCTAATATTTTTATTTTATTTCAGATTTATTAGTCCAGAATGATTTTTTGTATATCTTAAAATATATTACTACTAGCTAGTCATATTTCCTTAAAAACTAGTTTTTCGTTCTATGAGATTGGTTTGTTTTTTTTTTAATTCACCTTCTCCTTGATATTATTTAGGAAGAGAAATTAACTTTTATTTATACTTCAAATTCTTAACATTTGTTTTTGTACGATGGATTAAATTGCATTCAATGGATTTATAATGAAATATAAATATATTTATCCATATGAAATAATAACTATTTATTCATCTCATACAAGATGAAACCAATTACTGGAGATCTAAGTAATGACAAAATAAATATATAATTGATTCATCATTAGATTATTATAGAAATTGCATAGCTCAGTAAAATTATTCTAGTTATTTCAGTACTTTTCCAACATTCTTTTTAGTTGTTCATAGTATCACAACAACATATTCCAATTATGAAGATTTTAAAGTGAAATGATTTCAATGAGGATGTTTCAGCTCTTTATTTAATTTATTGTGAAGATAAAATGCAAATATAATATTAATATGCCTTTGCTTTTTTCAAAAGCAATATCAAGTATGACTTTTCCGAATGATTAAATCGCCAGATCATAATAATCCTTATTGTTTCCTATAAGTATGTTATAAACATTAAATTATAACTCTAATAGCTATTATATTTGATTAATTATGATGATCAGTTATGCAAAAGAATAATTTTTAATGGATTTGTCATTATAGATGCTCCTATTTATATTTCAAATTCCTAACATTTGTTTTTGTACGGTGGAGTAAATTACATTCAATGTATTGATACAAAAAATATAAATATATAAATGCATATGGAACAATGACTATTTATTTATCTCATACAAGATGAAACCAATTACTCGAGATCTTAATAATGACAAAATAAATATACCACCTAAATAATAAATACATAACAGATACAATATACTTATGTACAAACTACTTCCTTAAGGCATATTAAATCTCCCTCTTTATGGCGTATGGCAACACACAAACGAGATCAACATCCCAACAACAAAGTTCACATTATGGATTTCCTTGTCTCACAGTAGGATAAGGTAAGATAAGGATTCCAAAGGACACTGTTGAATTCAAGAATAGGTCCCACTATAGAGCAATAAGATTAAACAATCGTTTTCACGGAGAAGTTTTCCATGTTATTGCACTATAAAAATCCTATAAGGCAGAAAGCATTTGGGCTTGGTACAAAAAGTTATCAGATCTCTTATCTATTATCTCAACAACGTTTACCTTAAGGATTCCATTGCCTCACAGTATATTTCATAACAAGCCAAAAGATTACTTTATTTATCCAAAGATACTTCACATCAAACATGGAAAAAGAATTTAATGCTCACCACATTGTCTTTTAGTTATCATAATATCAAAGAAAACCATTACATCCCATGAACATTGCTGAATTCATGTGATACTTTCACAACTCCAAGTATATCACAGATGAAAATGACCTGATTAATAGTAGTTTTATAATAATATAATAAAATAATATATAATAGTAATTTTATTTACACCTTCAAATTGTGAAGATAATAGGAGTGTAAGTGGAACAAGAAATGGTACAGAAATCAATGGCAAATTGGAAGAGGGTGCACTCTGACAAAGGTAAAAATGGAAAAAACAATAATATAGTAATATAAATAAAATCAACTCAGTGTATGATGCTAAGAAAAGAGAATCAATTCTTATTTAATTCCTTTTCAATCATACAGATCATACCATCTGCAACATGATGTTCTGATACACTGATATGATCTCTTTTTCTATTGTTTAATTTTATTATTAATTTGAAGAGTTATATATTTTGTAAGTATTTTTCTGCAACAAGAATTTTCCATGATATTCTGAAAGAATCTTAATAAAAGGATAAGTTTTCCTGAAGAACATCATGTTACAACTTATATACCTTCCATCTTGCATAGTGTCCGCCCATGAAGGAAAGACAGATACTGCATTCTTTCCTTGTAATCCTTCATATGGACAAAAAATGCTAAAACTGAATATTTGATTGGGATGATTTCCTAAAGATTTAGGACTCTGTTAGGATGTTAAAGATATTATACTTCTCTTAGAAATATAAATTAAAGAATAGATGAAATTGGTCTGATGATCATCTTCAGTTAAAATTAAAACACAATACTGATCAGAATTGACTATCTACAACTATACCAGTGGATTCTACACAAATTTATGGCACACTTATTAGAAAAGAATATTTAAAGATTCTCAAAGCAATGAACAGAACTGATAAATTAATTTTTTTAATAGATAACATTCATTAATTTTCACATGTAATTTCTCTAATACTAAGGATTTAAATAAATTACAACTTTCCTTTTACATAAGCAGTTAGGAAATACAATATCAAGAGATAATTATGTACTACTCTGCGTAAACATATGAAGAGGATAAGGAAATTTGGAGAATATAGACAAAGATTGTTTCTTCTGCTTGTTCTAATAGTCAACGACAGTAGAGGATTGAATCAGAAGCATGAATACCATTTCCAACTTCTATGGAACCTACTTATTATCTATCTTCTTATTTTAATTAAAGTTCTTTTTTAAATGACTAAAGCTGGCTTTCATGCAGCATTGGTCAAAGGAATTAATGATAGTATATTTAGTAAAATATAATATCATTTTACTATATGCTGATTATTCTATGCTGATTTAAGGAATCATTTCAGAATACACAAGGATGATGACTCCCTTCAGTAGATTAGAAAGTGGAAATTACAGCAGGAGTTGTCTTACTGCATTAGTAAGACTATATACAAGCTATCTTCAACGCCAGAAAGTTAAAATTGTCACTAATTTCTAAGGTGATAAAGCATTTCAAGACATACCAATATTATATCATGTTCATAGAAAGAACATACGATTTAAATGAACAATTGAATTTTATGAAATGCAAAGTTTTTAAATTACAGGCATGAAATCGGAAATGCTCAATCATATATTCATTTGAGTGGAATGTCATTCACATTTACACTCCCATACATACTGATAGCATGGTGAAGTTATTACTCATATCATTTAAACCACCTCAGACATCCCTAATTATTAAGGGAATGACATGGCTTTTCATTTCACATCTTGTTTTCATAGTCTTTTGAGTAGATTATTTTTCAAAAACTACACAAGTACAATAATAAATATACCGAAACTTCAAAGCACAAAATTATCTTTCCTTTCAGATGTGTGGTGTGCATTCACAGCTAAGGATTATGTCACCATGCAAAAGTCAAATTTTTGGTTCCAAGAATATGAAAAGACTTTGCATATGACTTGAACCATGAATTCTAGAAACATTGTCATATAAATGAAAGCGTGGCACTCATCAAGACTCATATAAATAGGCAATGCTATCTGGCTCTATGTCAGTACTTACACTTTTTAACATTTCTGTTTTGAATTTCTACTGCTATGCTCATACATAAATTTGAAGGCATTGTTACATAGATTCCTAAATTGTTATTTCAGTTTATCAGAAAACTGTCATCATTGTGAGTAAATTACCAATTCATCAATCTAAGATTCACCTTCTACTGAATGAGTGAAAACATTCATAAACCAGATTTAAGACTTAAATTCAATGAGCACACTTCCCTGTCATGGAGGAAATATCACATGAAAAACTTAGCTGTAAATGGTAAATTAGTCTTTAGGGATGCAATATGAAGTTTCAGACTAACCGGAACATAAAATCCCTTGTATAATGAAGAGGCTGATCAACACATACTCCTTTGGTATAGGAAAGGGATGACTACTCATTGTGAGAATTTAATGAGTGAATAAGAAATAAATGGTTCAAGAAGCTTTCTTAAAGACTTAAAATTAAATATGACAGAAGGCAACCAAGTTTAGAAAGAGAAAGAATTTTGAAAGGGAGTCTATAATGACCTATAACTTGGTTAAATCATGATATGATTTTCACCAGAGCCCATTCAGCAAAATGAAGCACTTTCATGTTTAAATTCCATAATACAAACTAATGGAGTCTTTCAAACAAAATATTCTGAAGTAAGAAAATAACAAACTGCTATATAGTATGTCAACGTGGCAGCCTATTACTATGATTTGGAGATACTTCTTCATATTTCTTAGCACAAGACCTTGATATGCATTGAGAATCCTAATAGTGAATTTTACTTTTTATGGAGAACTTGGATTTTAATCAGATGGTTCCAGCAAAAGAAAACCACCTTCACTTAACTTGATTAGCAATTCAAACACGAAGTTAGTATCACGCCTACATTTTTAAAAGATGCAAAGCAATTAAAAGACTACAACCCTATTTAAAGACTAATGTTGCTAAGGCAATAAATTTCGTTGAAATAGCAAAATGTTGACTTATATATAGATTAGTCTTCACGTGGAAAGACTTATGTTTAAGAGAAGGTTTACAACGATTAAAACTTAATTATCAAAAAATGGTACTATTCCCGATTCGTGAGTATGATTTCTAAAATTAGGATTCAAAAGTAGAACTCTAAAAATAATGAAGACGAATAAGTAACATTTCGAGACAATAACTCAGCTTGAAATCACTGTGAATCATCCGTAGCACTTGTCAAAATAAGAGAATGCTTCGGGACATGAAGCGGAATTCTCGAGTAGAAGACGTCTCGCGGTCCTCAGTGCAGTAAATGAAGAGCATAAACACCATGAAGAATGCTAATCATTCACTTACTCACAAGCGATACATTTTTCAACAACTACTTCTGCCTTCCTGCATCTTCTTAAAAATAACAACAACATAGCAACCACTACCAATGAATTCCTTGCGCACACGTCTGACAAATGAGTAATTGCTGATTAACTGCGCAACATTCATACCGACTCACTGTAAGAATTTAAATCAAACTAATGATCTTGCATCAACGCGTAATGCCGTTTCGATCTCATAGGGGGCTACGGATGTATCCTTCACACCACACGAATGTGGTGTGAAGGATACATCTTAATATCGGAGAGAAATACTATTTATTCTTCGGCTTAAGCCTTGTGTATAAGAAGTTTTGATTGAGTTATCTGAACCCTTTTATAGTGACTTGCTCTATGTTGTAGTTAGCCATGTAATATATGAAACACTGTCCTTTGAAAATCTCCTTCACGAACCCTTATACGAGAAAGAATAAAGGGGACAGAAATCATTTCTATTAACTTATGGACTCTAATAATGTACTTCATTCATTGAGCGTAATTCGGTGACCGCACAATACATCTTGATGTAGCAGCAAATTTAAAATTGTTTTTGAGCAGATGTATCAGCTCACTGTTCTCTACATCTCTAACTGAGGTCATTTCAAGTGTACGCCGACAGCCAAAAACAAGAACTCTTTGCTTTGTGACACCGTCCTTCCTCAAAGAGCCGGTACAACGGTCAATGATGTCATACTTACAGATATACTTAGAAAAAGCACGACAAGAGTCGAAATAAATACAATGGAGTCGTAGAGAATCACGTAATTGATATTACATCGATTTCCTGGGTGATAACTAGAAGATTCTGGAAATTGAGTGTGGAAAAATTCAACGTTCAGCATCCTCACACATCTGGATGACTCTTAGGACCCCAGATGGCTGGAACCCGACCATTTTGAACAGTTTATGGGCAGACGAATTCCGGTCTCGCACCACAGCGGTGACGTTCTTCCCTTCATCACAAAGTATTTTCGCTAAAGCGGTGATGCAGACTATTCTAAACCCCTTCAGACGATGTTTCTCTTCGGTGTATAGAGATCCTAAGCCATAAAAACTCTCCAGCACCCATGATATCGGCTCTGGATCATTTTCCATGAAAAGTCCTACAGAGTGGTTGTGTAGAGTTTACCCCGCATGGCATGGCTGGGTTCAAGTCTTTCGATTGTAATATCTTCTGGTACGCTGAAAGAGTAGAGGAAATTTTGAATTAAAAAGCTCCTTCTTCTGTGTATGTGAATACACACAAATATGTTTTTATTGGGTGTAATTGGGATTAGAATAGGAGGAGTGATTATTCTCATATTCTATTTATACCTTGATGGCTTGAATGGTGAAACATCGATCCTTTTGAATTATGATCCATAATACACATTCGTAACATGATGATTTGTTGAATAGCTCAGTCTCATCGTATTGAATTTTTGAAGCTCGTAGATAGTTCGAGTAACTCGTTATTGATTTGTTTATGCAATCGTGGGTCTTCCACCTAGCAACGTAATATCAATAAAATAAAAAATTGTAAACAAAATGGTCATGCATTTTGCCTTTACTTGAATGTTCATATAACTCTATAGATAATCGATAAAATATACGGATTGAAAGATTATGTTCACATCACCTTACGTTGAACCTTTTCTAACTCCCGAATGCAGCCTTTATTAGCAGGGTCCCACGCGTACGCTCACGCGTACTTGAGGTGTGGCCTAACGAACGTGAAGTATCAACGTTCGCGAACCTTTTCATCGCTCCTACCGACTAATCTCTTGACGAAGCCAAGTTTTCTTAGTGCTCGTCCACATATGTTACGCATGTGGGCACTCCAAATTAAGTTATCGTCAGTGTAACTCCCAGATATTTTCTGATTCAGCTATTGCTATCTTTTTTCCTTTAAAGCTATATGAAAAGTCGTCGGTAGTGGGTTTTCTCTTAAAAAAGTTAACCACTGAGCATTTTTCAATGTAGAGCTCCAATTGCCGATCATCGTACCATGTCCTGATGCTGTCTAAATCTTTCGATAGGGCCAACCTGTCCTATCTATTTCTCTGTATATGACCGTATCGTCTGCAAGCAAGCTAACGTAACAATCAATGAGACTACCAAGATCGTTAATATAAACTAAAAAAAGTAAGCGCCCTATTACCTTCCGAGGTCACTTTAACGGGGTTTGAGCTAATCCCATCCCATCCCATCACCTTGTCAAACTGTTTTCGAAAATCTAAAAATATCGCATCCGCTTGCTTTTTCTATTCGGCAGATATTGAGATGTCGTGGACCGATAATGCAAGCTGAGATCTTGTCTTACGAAAACCGTGTTGGTTCATAAAAATGAATTTTGAAGTTTCAAGGAATCCCATTAAAGAGCTAACGATTATATGCTCCATTACCTTACCGTTCAGTGACGTTAGAGATATAGGTCTGTAATCCGATGTGTAATCCTTTTCTCCGCTATTAAGAATTGGAATGACGTTCGCGATTTCCCAATCTTTTGGGACCTTTCTTCCCTCAGAGATTATTCAAATACTACTTTAAGAAAAGGAACCGAACTTCTTTTAAAACCCGGGCTGGTATGTCTTCAGGACCAGGAGATTTAGCGGACTTAATGATGCGCAGAAGCTTGGTGATGCCGTCTTCACTGAAGGTGATTTTAGACATTTTTCCAGGCGCGTCGAACTTTGGCATGGGACGTGATGAACAATTGGGCGTAAATACACTTTGGAAGAATATCACTCCTTTTGTAACAGTACGAGTTCGCCAATTTCTGTCCGGGAGATTAAAGTCCATCCCGACAATAGTTACGCTATTTCTATTCGAAAAGTAGTGATAGAATGCGCATATATTCAGATTCGGCTTATTCGTGGAGGTGCTCAAGACTTATTTTCCGTGTTTATATTTACGTAGGTATGGATGCTACGAATGAAATGCTCGAGATCTGTACCTATATATTTGATTCTTCGACAGCTGATAACCGCGATTGGCATGTTCTTTACTCTGGGAGAAGCCCGAGTGACGCATTGCGAAACTCGTCCGCTTACAATTGAGGGTTTTGCGGATTAACGCACTCTTTTCGATTTTCATTTGGTGACAATTAATTTATCGGATTTTATTGCATAAAGGTAGGACAATGTGAAACCTCTTTGTTTCCTGATGGTAAGCAACCACGTCAATTGGTAGTCCTTTCTCTACGGGATGATACTGTATGGACATCGATAAGTTCTTTATTCGTTGTTGATGTTCCAAAGAATATGTGATGTTGGAAATGTAATTTATTTCAAAAAATCATTTAAGCTAGTGAGCTGAACGCTTTTTTAAATAAAAAAAGTACATTGCCAGCAGCTAAACTGACAAATTCATTTAAAATTATTATTCTCTCGCGTAGCTAATCTTCAATATATAAGTTGTAATTTAATGTTTATAACGTACTTTGTAGGTGCTTTTGCGGATTATTAGGATATGGAGGCTTAATCATTCGGAAAAGTCCTCCGTGATATTGTTTATGAATAGAGCAATAAAGTTATTAATATAATATTAGCATTTCATCTTCACAATAATTTAAAGAAAGAATGGAACATGCTCATAGATATCATTTCTCTTAAAATCATCAGAAACATTTAATGCGAATATGAGATTGTGATACTATGACCAATTAAAAAGAATGCCGATAATCTACTGATATATTTATAATTTTACTGTGCAATGCATTATTATAATCTAATGATGAATTTTTGCAGCAGATAATGCCCTTATAAAGTCTTTGAGAGTATTTCAACTCTTCAACATTCTGGGAAATAACATCTTCGTTCCTTTTACGTAATACATTGAAATTTTTAAAAATTGTGATCTAAAAATTATTTTCTACACAACGGAACGTAGTTTTTAAGGGAAAATGACTAAACTTTGGCGGTGGAATGGAAATGAGATTTTATTCACAATTCAGCGGCAATTACAAATTGGAGAGGGATCGCGTACAGTTTATTAATATACATTTCTCTTACAAAAATCACAAAAGAAAGGGCGCATTCATACACCACATAAACATAGGAATAAAGGAAGAATAAAAGAAAAATTGATAAACAACTGTAAAAGGAGATTTTATTATACACATGCGTAGAACAAACGATATAAAATTAGAACATAGGCGGAAACATCAAATAAATCAGACAAACAATACATGAATGGCCAGGAAAAGGAACAAAAATAGAAAAATGTTCGCGGAAACATAAGATAAAACGAAAAAACAATAGAAATTTAAACTTGAAAAGAAAATTTTTGCAAGCTTGCATAGAACAAACTATAGAAAAATGCAAAAGGAAAAACATGAGATTAATCGGACAAAATCGACATATTAATATCTGGAAATAAGAGGAAATTATTACGCGCTAGCGAAGGACAAACGATAGAAAAAAAGCGAAAACATACAAGGAAAAACATTGGATTAATCGGAGAAACATAACATTAAATTCCTGAAATAAAGAGGAAATTATTACGCGCTTGAGTAAAACATACAATAGAAAAATACAAAACATACGCGGAAGCATAAGATTATCGGACAAACACGATATATAAATATCTGGAAAAGAAAAGGAAATTATTGCACGCTTTGGTAGAAAAATGATGAATGTGCATATAACATGGGCGGCAAACATAAGATTAAGCGGTCAAAGAAAATGTATAAATATCCTGAAAAAAGGCTAGTATTGCACGCTTGAGTAGAACATAAAATTGCAAAAACATAAAATATATAAATATCCTGAAAAGAGAGCACATTATTGAACGCTTGCTTAGACCATACGAAAGAATAAGGCAAAAACATGGGTGGAGACATAAGATTAATCAGACAAAACATATATATAAATATATATAAATATCCTGGAAAGATGTAATTATTGCACGCTGGCGTATAAAAAATATGAAAGTGATAAACATACACTGAATAAGATTAATCGGACAAACACAATGTATCAATATCCCGATGAAAGAGGAAATTATTGCACGCTTTCGTATAACAATGCAAATACATACGCGGAAGCATACTGATCGCTTGCTTAGAACGAACAATGTGAAAATGAAAAAAATACAAAAAATATAATATTAATCAGATAAACACAAAATATAAAAATCTGGAAAAAAAGAGGACATATTTACATCTTGCATAGAAAGGATATTAAATTGAGTAAACATACGCGGAAAGATAAGATTGATAGGACAAACACAAAATATTGATATCAGGAAAAAAACGGCAATCATTGCACGCTCACGAAAAACAAACAATATAAAAATGCAAAACACATTCGCGGAAACAAGATTGAATGGACTAACGCATACTACCTTCTGGAAAAAGAGGCAATCATTACACGATTGCCCTAAAACAAACGATTGAAAAATGCAAAAATATAATAGGAAAGATATAGGATTTATAAGACAAGCAATTAATTTAACAATTAACAAAATATCCTGAAAGAAGGAAAAATTATAGCGCTAAGAAAAAAACGATATAAAAATGCAAAAACATACGCTAAAATATTAGACTAATAGGACAAACCCAATACATTAATGTCTGAAAAATGAGGAAATTATTGCACGCTTGCGTAGAAACGAAATTCAATTGCAAAATATATACGCGGATAAACATAATACATTCTTGGAAAAACATGAGATTAATAGGACAAACATAAGAAATAATAAACCCGGAAAAAAGGGGAAATTATTACACGCAGACCTAAATACCTGAGAATGGGAATAATTATGCCCGCACTTGACAAAATTCAACAAAAATACAAGCATATATTCGTAACATATATATATATATATATATAACGAACAAACACAAGATATAAGTTACTGGAAAAAAGGAAATTATTTCAAACAGGCGTTGAACACAAAAAATACAAAATGTAGGTGGTAAAAGAAAATAACTTAAAAAGTTATAAATATCTTGAAAAAGGGGCGACTATTGAATGCTCGCGTACAAACAGTATACAAATGTAAACAAATACTCGGAAACATAGATCGTACATACACAAAATAAACACCTGAAAACAAGGAGTAAATATAAACGTACGTGTAAACAAACAATATAAGCATATACGCGGAAATACCAAATATATAACTGAAGACAAGAGAAATAAATATTTTGAAGAATGGAGAAATTATTGCACGCACGCGTAGAATAAATGTAAAAATACAAAAAGGCCTAAAAATAAAATAAGTCAATCACACAGATTATATGAACAACACCTGGATACATGGAAAATTATTGCACGCTCGCGTAGAGAAAAAAAAAGAAAATTCAGAAAAACAGAAAAGAAACAAACGCAAAAAGTAAATACCTAGAAACTGTATAGGGTGTATGATATTAAATAAATAAAATCAAACGAATAAAAGCAATATTAACGATAAATCTGGCATCACATGAAATAAATACCTGAAAAAAGTAACGATTACTGATCGCGCGCACCAAAAACAAGAGAAATTTACAATTAAATATAAGGAAATATGAAAGATTAAATCAACGAAAGCTAAGAATTACCCGGAAATAAAGGGGGAATTAGTGCATACGCTCGTACAAACACTAAAAAATAAAAACAAGTATTCGGATAATTACATTGTAAAACGAACAAAAAAATAAGTAATACCTCGAATAACGTGGAAATGTGGGGTCGGGCTCGTTCACTTTCAAGCAGGCATAGAATTTAACCCAGTAAATACGTAAGACATCGCTTTATTCGTTGCTGTGTTGGTCGAGAATTAGAGGAGTTCGTCCTCGAGTCAAATGATTAATCATAGAGTTAAAGCTATAATAATAACGATTAAGTTTCTATAGCTGCTACAAAATATGTTTGTACCGAATACACCTACAGGATTGCTGCGGGCGAAGGAGAAGAATCTCGTTAGGCCACAGGCAATTTTGGGTCCATTCGAAGTCTGCTTCGTCGATCCTCCTTGCCGGGTCCTAAATCTCCATCGCGGCATCCACTTCTTTCTCAACCGATTGCGCCTCATTCTCCGGAAGGATCACTCGGGTATTGGGGCCGAACGCACTGCCGTCAGGATGTTTCCTACGAAGATCTAGATAGAAATGGTTTAACAAGAATCTTGTAATAAATACCTGAAAAAAATATGGAAAAATTAGACGCGAGCGTGAAAACAAGTACATACAAATACAAGCATATACGCGGAAATACAGATCGAAAATATACAAGAAATAAATACATGAAAACAAAGAAAAATTATACTCGCGCATACAAATAATAAACAAAAATACAAGATTATACGGAAAATATAACACAAGCAGAAGAAATAAATACCTAAAAAGAAGGAATGATAAGCGCGCAAGCAAACAACAGCAAAAATGCAAGTATATACGCGGATATATATGACAAACAAACAGAAGAAAACAATACCTGAAAAGAGGAAATAATTATACCTGCTAGTGCAAAAAAGTATGCAAGGAAATATGGGAACGTATATAACGTACAAAGACATGAAATACGTAATTGAAAACTATAAATAATTATAAGGGTCCGTACAAACAACAAGAAGAATGCATGAATATACGTTGAAATATATGACAAACAAAAAATAAATACCTGAAAAAAAGGAATAATTATAAGCGGGCGTGCAAACAAAAAATGCAAGAATATACGCGGATATTTATAACAAAGAAACAAGAAATAAATACCTGAAAAAAAGGAATGATAAGCGCGCGTGCAAACAGCAAAAATGCAAGAATATATGCGGATATATATGATAAACAGAAGAAAAAAATACCTGAACAAAGGGAAAATTATACTCGCTAGTACAAAAAAGTGCAGGAAAATAAGGGGACTTATATAACGTACAGTCACATGAAATAAATAATTGAAAACTAGGAATAATTATTAGCGATAGTACAAACAACAAAAAGATTGTATGAATATACGTAATTATACTTGAGAGAGTAAAACTTATAAAATGCAAGAATATACGACAAAATATACAACGAAAAAACAAAAATACCGGAAAAAAGGAATAATTATATGCGAGCGCGCAAACACCAAAAAAAAAAGAATATACCGCAAAATATATGACGAACAAACAAGAAATAAATACCTGAAAATAAGGACAAATTATAAGAGCATGCAAAGAACAAAAAAGCATGCATGTATGCGTTAATATATTACGAACAGAAAAAACGAATAAATACCTGAAAAAAGTAATAATTATACTTGAGAGGAAAATTAAAAGAAATACAAGAATATAGGTTAAATACATAACGTACACATATAAGCGATAAAAACTGCGTACAAGGAATAATTATTAGCGACCGTAAAACAACAAAAATGCAAGAATATATGCGAAAATATATTAGAGGAACAAACACAAGAAATGAATACCTAAAAGCAAGGAAAATTTTAAGCGCGCGTGCAAACAACAAAAATGAAAGAATATAAAACGCATAAAAAAAGAAGTAAATATCTGAAAATAAGGAATTGTATACTAAATTAAGAAATAATACCCAAGAATAAAGGCAAATATTCGGAAATTTACATGGTAAATCGAACAAACTTTACATTCATACCTAGAATTATTTGGCAAAGTTGGGCGGGCTCGTTCACTTCCAAGGATGCGTAGACTGTAACCCAGTGTATCCGTCAGACATCGCTTATTTCGTTGCTGAGTTGGACGCCAATATGAGGAGTTTGCCCTCGAGTCGAATAATTAAGTATGGATAAAGCTGTAGCAATAAAGATTCAGTTTCGACAACTGCTCCAAAAAATGGGCTGTACCGAATACACCTACTGGACAGCTGCGGGCAGGAGGAGGCGAAGATTCTCGCTAGAGGTGCCATCTGCGCACTGGCCATAGTCAATTTTGGCTCCGTTCGATGTCCCATTCGTCGATCCTCGGTGGCGGGTACTAAATCTCTATTGCGGCATCCACTTCAAGCGGTTCCGCCTCCGGAAGGATCACTCGGGTATTTGGGCCGAACGCACTACCGACAGAATGTTTCCTGCGAAGATCCAGATAGAAATGGTTTAACAAAGTTTTGTAAGAAAAAATGAAAATTACCTTCCGTGGACTACCATCGGTTCGGTTCCAGCCATGAAAAACCATGGAATACGGAACTCATAAGCCCTCTCACCACGACAAGGTTGTAGTCCGAGAGAGGGTTTGTGGGAAAACTTCCTTTGCTCCTTCGAGCTCCGGAATAAAAACCCAATCCGCGATAAATATAAAAAACGGAAAACATATACGAAAATGAAATAGAGACGGATAGCACGAACGCCTACAGAAATTAACCACAACGAAATACGCAGGAATAAGCACATCAAGAGAGGTTAAAATAGTACGCCCGCTCACAAACATCAATACCAAAAAAACATACGTGGAAATATGATATGAAACGAACAAACAAAAGACAAAAATACCTGGAAAAAAGGAAGGATTATACGCGAGCGTGCAAGCAAAGACAAAAAATACAAGCATATACGCGAAAATACAAAACGAGCAAACAAAGGACAAAATACCTGGAAATAAGGGTAGAGGATTATTGCACGCACGCGTAGAATATACAATATAAAAATAAAAAAAACATACGCGGAAACATAAGATAAAACGAACAAACAAAAAATAAATGCCTGGAAGAAATGGGAGATGATTATTGCACGCTCGCGTAGAACATACAATATAAAAATACAAATGCATACGCGGAAACATAGTATATAACGAACAAAAAATAAATGCCTGGAAAAAAGGGGAGATGATTATTGCACGCTCGCGTAGAACATACAATATAAAATACAAATACATACGCGGAAACATAATATGTAACGAACAAACAAAAAATAAATGCCTGGAAAAAAGGGGAGATGATTATTGCACGCTCGCGTAGAACATACAATATAAAAATACAAACGCATACGCGGAAACATCATATATAACGAACAAACAAAAAATAAATGCCTGGAAAAAAGGGGAGATGATTATTGCACGAACGCGCAGAACATACAATATAAAAATACAAAAACATACGCGGAAACATAAGATAAAACGAACAAACACAAGAAATAAATGCCTGGAAATAAGGGGTCATGATTAGACGCGCGCGCGTGAAACAAAGCATATAAAAATACAAAAATATACAAGGAAATACAAAATATAAAAACCAACAAACACAAGAAATAAATACCTGAAAGAAAAGGAATGATTATGCATGCGCATGCAAACAAACATACAAAATACATAGACATACAAGAAAATATAAAAAATAAACCAAAAAAACCCTCCGACGGATGTCGGCACTTTTACCCAACTCCCGTTGAAATGGCAGCAAACAGTAGGCGGCGTCCAGGGACCTCCTCCGATGTGGAAAGGGGAACCAAAATCGTCTTGATCAATGGAACTCGTACCTGAAATTGAAGAACGTATGCTGGTAAGTTTTATTGAAGACCCATAATATTTCAAATTTGTGAACAACAAATAGTTCCATAAGGTTTCCACAAATATTGAGTATGAAGTACAATAACATAATAGGCTTTTCGTTTAGAGGAATCATGTCAGCCTATAGATGTTGACTTATTTCACAATGTCCATTTTTTCTAATGACACAAGTGAATATATACGACTAGCTTATCAAATAACCTTTAGAAAGCTTTGGATCAATTAATTTCACTTGAGGTACCGTATGGAGAGTTCTGTCTCTTCATCGATATGTAATTAACTTACTTAGGGTATACTATAATAAAGATAATTCTTTTGACAGAACAAACGTCTTCTTATCATTTTAAGTTTGAACTTAAAATTGTCGAGCATATATTCAAAGCGCTCCATAAAAAGGATAATGATCCGGAATGTTCCATAAGGAAGTGATGAATTGAACTATGAATGAACGTGATCACACACGACGAACTTTATTTAAAATCCCGAGGAAATCCAATTCAAATGTCAAAGCATTATTATTCACAACTTCCATGTTCAAACTCTGTGGAAGAGTATGATATTCGTGCGTTTTCAGTATGTGAAACCATCAAAAGGTATCGCGTAAAATGCACCACGTGGCGGATCGTTCTAACATCCATCCATCAGTTATTTTTCCTTTTAAACTCGGCAAATAGTACAGACAGATTAATCCCGAAAATGAAACTTAAATTCGTTATACACAATATATTCCATTCAACTTACCACGTTAAGGGATCGCTTAAGGCTGTATCACGCACTTGAATCGTTAAGAGCTCTAGATCGTACAGTAGGCACAACCAGCTCTCAAGGAGTCCGAAGAGGGACAAAGTCTCTTGCTTCGAAAATGTCCTCTCCTTCATTTCCCATGTCTTACGCAGCGTTCTCATTGGCGGAAACCTCTTTCTCCCCTCCCACAAACTACTTCTTATTCAATAATATTGTTAAATAGTTATTTATTTGTTCATTAAAAGTTTTAACTTTCCTTTTATTATTCCTTAATTATTTTTTCCATTCCAAAATTTTTTCATATATTTATTTTAAATACCCAAATTCTACTAATTATGCCGGAAGTTAAGCTTACTCAGATTAGATTACATTTTTGAAAGGTTAAATCAATTAATTATTCATTTCGTATTGCTCCCAATATTAATTCCCCGACAGCGTTAAAAAGTTGATAAAAATATTAATGTTAGAAAACGGATTCCTTTCTCGCTCAATTATTCCGTAAGAGGCCAAGGGCTGAATCAGTAATACAGAGATGCTGAGCTCCAGAAACATGGCGGCTATAGAAACAATTTATTTTTTACAATCAAATATATCTGCAGCATTCATTCATATCAACTCATAATATACTTCCTCAGCCTTAAATATTTCAGTGGCGTGCTTCGAATCGAGGTAATTTACTTTCGTGATACATATCGATAGTACTCTTCGTAAACATGGTTGTCGTTGGCGACTCATCTGCATGTGAAGAAGTAAAAAAAACGATAAGATTATCTTTATATGTATTTAGATCTAGATTAAGACGTATATCTTATCAGCCGGCCCATATTTCGGATACTACGCCTATTAACGCAAAAGGTAAGCTTAATTTTTAAGGAATCGTAGCTTGAATACTAACATCACTGTTCCTTTGGCAAAAATTCAATCCATTTCTTTCCCTTTCTATTGCAAGATTATTATAATGTAGTTTGTTCTTCTGTTACGATTATTCCCTACTCAACTTTAGCCGTAATAGATATTAAGGTGCCCTACAAAGGACCTTGTGTTTTTATTAATATGATTGTCATATTTGTAAGATCCTGGCAAAAGTAACTAATCTGAAAAATGTGAATCTCTTCATCAATACTTCCTATTCAATTTTTGCTCACACAATTTCTGGATGCCAAAAACCATTCCATTATCATTTTGCATCCACACATTATTTAAAATAGCAGTAAGAGTAGTGCAACCCATATTTCTACTAAAATATCTTATTTATCCAGAAAATAAACATTTATTTATTTATTTTGTGCCCTCAAATACATATCTATTTCTATTAACAAAATTTTATGAAATAAATCACATTTATTTTCTATTCTTCTTACCCTGTCACTTCACAATCATTACTTATATTGGATGCTGCTAATCTGTTTACATTTTCCTACTTTCTCTCTCCTTTTCTGTGTGCCATTATTACCTTAATATTTTAATTAGTATCCTAATTAATTTTACTGCACATTCTGTATATTGTTTTAGAAGATATATTCAAGGAAATGCAGTAGGTCTCTGATCATTCTTTGAGGACTTGAATAATACCTTTTGTTTCCTCTAACTTCCTTACAGAGGTTGAACGGTGAGTATAGCTTGCTTGTGTATCACCAATAACACTCATGCAAAATTAAAAGGTTGTTTCCTCTTTTATTATTCATTACAGTTAGTATACAGAAAGATAGTATAGATAGATAGATTGGTATAGATTTAATTAAATTTCCTCATGCAGATGCCCCAACGATATTTAAGAACATTCATTCTCTACAGAAATGAGAGATGCTCCCAAAGAAATGTAAGGGCTTCTAACAAAATATATTTTGTTTCAGATGTACGCATTGAAATATGATATAAACATTTTCAGGTAAATATTAATTTTGATCCCCTCGCAAAAAATAACTTCCCATTCATTATTATTTGTTTTAATTTTAAAGATGCATGTTTTGTGAATATTATAATCTCTTTATTTCTCTTTAATATTTTTATTTCCTTGATTAAATTTAACTTAAAAGGAGCTTTGTTAAAATATTATTAGACCAGAATGATATTTTTAACATCTCAGAACATTTTATTACTAGCTATTCATTGTTCTTTAAAAACTATTTTTTCATTCTATAAGTTTTGTTTGAATTTTTTAAATCCCCTTCTCCTTGATATTGTATGATAAAGAAAAATTAACCCTTATTTATACATCAAATTCTTAGCATTCACTTTTGTACTCTGGAGTAAATTATGTTCAATGGATTGATAAAAAAATATATATACATATGAAATAACCATTTATTTCTAAAAAAATAATGAAAATGATAAAGTGTGATGTACAAATGACCAAATAAATACATAACCTGAATAACATTTCATTTCAAAAGATTACTTTATCTATCCAAAGAAGCTTCACATCAACCAAGGAAAAAGAAGTAAATGCTCAACACATTGACATTAAGCTATCATTATATCAAAGAAAACCATTAATTAAAAAATTAAACAAAAAATGGGGTGATAATCAATGGCAAATTGGAAGAGGGTTCACTCTGACAAAGCTAAAAATAGTAGAAACAATGATAAGGCAATTTAAATAAACTCTGTAAATGATGCTAAAAAAGGAGAATCGAATCTTATTCAATTTCATTGCTATTCAATCAAAGAGATCATTCTATCTGCACCATGATGTTCTAAATACTCTAAACCAGATATATTTTCCTTTTGAGAATGGTTTCTCTCAGAAAGATAAATTGAAAAACAGATGAAATTGTACTGATGATCTTCTTGATTGAAAATGAAAACACAACACTGATCAGAATTGACTATCTACAACTGTCCCAGTGTTTCTACACAAAGTTATGACACAATAATTAGAAAAGCTTATTTAAAGCAAAGCACTGAACACAATTGATAAATTAATTTTTTTAATAGATAACATTCATTAATTTTCACATGTAATTTCTCTAATACTAAGGATTTAAATAAATTACAATATTTCTTTAATAGTTAATATATATCAATTTTAACATGGAATATCTCTAATTACAAGGAGTTGAATAAATTACAACTCTCCTCTTACACAAGCAGTTAGGAAATAAAATATCGAGAGATACATAATATGCTACTCCATGTCAACATATGAAGAGGATATGGAAATTATTCAGAATATAGACAAAGATTGTTTCTTCTGCCTGTTCTAAAAGACAATGAACATAGAGGATTGAACCAGAAGCAGAAATACCATTTCTAACATCTATGGAACTCACTTAGTATCTAATTTTTAAATTAATTAAATTAAATAACTACATCGGGCTGTAGTGAAAACTGTCAGTTTCATGAGAAAATTAGGAAGTCACCAATCTTAAAACTTCATCACAACACAAATCACATTTACTTTCTATTCTTCATACCATGTCACTTCACAATCATTACTCACATTAGATACTGGCAATCTGTTTTCACTGTCCTGTTCTATCTCTTCCTTTCTGTGTTTTGTTATTACCTTAATATTTACAATTAGTTAACCGCTTTATATTACTGCCCTTTCTATATCTGGTTTAGTAGAAATATTCAACAAGCACAGTAGTTCTGAAAATTCCTAGAGAACTGAATTACCTTTTCTTGCCTCTAACTTCCTTACAGAGGTTGAACGGTGAGTATAGCTTGTTTGTGTATCACCAATGACACTCATGCAAATTTAAAAGGTTCTTTCCTCTTTTATTAATCATTACAGTTAGCATACAGAAATGCTGGGTATAGATTTAATGTCCATATGCAAATGCCCCAATGATTTTTAAGGCCATTCATTCTCTACATTAGTGTCTAAAGTTTTTTAAATCAGAGATATTTCAAAGGAAATGTTGTAATACTTTCTTACAAAATATTTTTTGTTTCAAATGTATGCATTGAATTTGATAAAAACATATTCAGGTAAATATTTATTTTGATTGCCTCGCAAAAATAACTGCCCATTAATTATTATTTTTTAAATTTAATTTTCATGTTTTGAAAATATAATAATCTAATATTTTTATTTTATTTCAGATTTATTAGTCCAGAATGATTTTTTGTATATCTTAAAACATATTACTACTAGTTAGTCATATTTCCTTAAAAACTAGTTTTTCGTTGAGATTGGTTTGTTTTTTTTTTAATTCACTTTCTCCTTGATATTATTTAGGAAGAGAAATTAACTTTTATTTATACTTCAAATTCTTAACATTTGTTTTTGTACGATGGATTAAATTGCATTCAATGGATTTATAATGAAATATAAATATATTTATCCATATGAAATAATAACTATTTATTCATCTCATACAAGATGAAACCAATTACTGGAGATCTAAGTAATGACAAAATAAATATATAATTGATTCATCATTAGATTATTATAGAAATTGCATAGCTCAGTAAAATTATTCTAGTTATTTCAGTACTTTTCCAACATTCTTTTTAGTTGTTCATAGTATCACAACAACATATTCCAATTACGAAGATTTTAAAGTGAAATGATTTCAATGAGGATGTTTCAGCTATTTCTTTAATTTATTGTGAATATAAAATGCGAATATTATATTAATATGCCTTGGTTTTTTTCAAAAGCAATATCAAGTATGACTTTTCCGAATGATTAAATCGCCAGATCATAATAATCCTTATTGTTTCCTATAAGTAAGTTATAAACGTTATATTATAACTCTAATAACTATTATATTTGATTAATTATAATGATCAATTATGCAAAAGAATAATTTTTAATGGATTTGTCATTATAGATGCTGGCAAGGTACTTTATCTAAATAAATGATCAGCTCAATACCTACAATGATTTTTGAAATAAATTATATTTACAACTTCACATTTACTTTGAAATATCAACAATGAATGGTTATACTTAAAAACTTATCGATATCCACACAGTATCGTCCCGAGGAGAAATGACCACCAATTGAAGTGGTTGCTTACCTTCAAGATACTTCCACAAACACTGAGGTAACTCCTTGATATTGTTTAGTGAGAAAAATTAAGTCCTATTTATATTTCAAATTCCTAACACTTGCTTTTGTACGGTGGAGTAAATTACATTCAATGTATTGATACAAAAAATATAAATATATAAATGCATATGGTATAAAGACTATTTATTTATCTCATACAAGATGAAACCAATTACTCGATATCTTAGTAATGACAAAATAAATATACAACCTAAATAATAAATACGTAACAGATACAATATACTTAAATACAAACTACTTCCTTAAGGCATAGTAAATCTCCCTCTTTATGGCGTATGGCAACACACAAACGAGATCAACATCCCAACAACAAAGTTCACATTATGGATTTCGATGTCTCACAGTAGGATGGCAAGATGAGGATTCCAAAGGACACTGTTGAATTCAAGAATAGGTCCCACTATAGAGCCATAAGATTAAACAATCGTTTTCACCGAGAAGTTTTCCATGTTATTGCACTATAAAAATCCTATAAGGCAGAAAGCATTTGGGTTTGGTACAAAAAGTTATGAGAATTTATCTCCACAACGTTTACCTTAAGGATTCCATTGCCTCACAGTATATTTCATAACAAGCCAAAAGATTACTTTATTTATCCAAAGATACTTCACATCAAACATGGAAAAAGAATTTAATGCTCACCACATTGTCTTTTAGTTATCATAATATCAAAGAAAACCATTATATCCCATGAACATTGCTGAATTCATGTGATACTTTCACAACTCCAAGTATATCACAGATGAAAATGACCTGATTAATAGTAGTTTTATAATAATATAATAAAATAATATATAATAGTAATTTTATTTACACCTTCAAATTGTGAAGATAATAGGAGTGTAAGTAGAACAAGAAATGGTATAAAAATCAATGGCGAATTGGAAGAGGATGCACTCTGACAAAGGTAAAAATGGAAAAAACAATAATATAGCAATATAAATAAAATCAACTCAGTGTATGATGCTAAGAAAAGAGAATCAATTCTTAGTTAATTCCATTTCAATCATACAGATCATACCATCTGCGACATGATTTTCTGATACACTGATATGACCTCTTTTTCTATTGTTTAATTTTAGGATTAATTTGAAGAGTTATATAATTTGTAAGTATTTTTCTGCAACAAGAATTTTCGATGATATTCTGAAAGAATCTTAATAAAAGGATAAGTTTTCCTGAAGAACATCATGTTACAACTTATATAACTTCCATCTTGCATAGTGTCCGCCCATGAAGGAAAGACAGATACTGAATTCTTTCCTTGTAATCCTTCATATGGACAAAAAATGCTAAAACTGAATATTTGATAGGGATGATTTCCTAAAGATTTAGGACTTTGTTAGGATGTTAAAGATTTTATACTTCTCTTATAAATATAAATTAAAGAATAGATGAAATTGGTCTGATGATCATCTTCAGTTAAAATTAAAACACAATACTGATCAGAATTGACTATCTACAACTATACCAGTGGATTCTACACAAATTTATGGCACACTTATTGGAAAAGAATATCTTAAGATTCTCAAAGCACTGAACAGAACTGATAAATTAATTTTTTTAATAGATAACATTCATTAATTTTCACATGTAATTTCTCTAATACTAAGGATTTAAATAAATTACAACTTTCCTTTTACATAAGCAGTTAGGAAATATAATATCAAGAGATAATTATATACTACTCTGCGTAAACATATGAAGAGGATAAGGAAATTTGGAGAAATAGACAAAGATTGTTTCTTCTGCTTGTTCTAATAGTCAACGACAGTAGAGGATTGAATCAGAAGCATGAATACCATTTCCGACTTCTATGGAACCCACTTATTATCTATATTTTTATTTTAATTAAAGTTCTTTTTTAAATTACTAAAGCTGGCTTTCATGCAGCATTGGTTAAAGGAATTTATGATAACATATTTAGTAAAATATAATATCATTTTACTATATGCTGATTATTCTATGCTGATTTAAGGAATCATTTCAGAATACACAAGGATGATGACTTCCTTCAGTAGATTAGAAAGTGGAAATTACAGCAGGAGTTGTCTTGCTGCATTAGTAAGACTAAATACAAGCTATCTTCAGTGCCAGAAAGTTAAAATTGTCACTGATTTCTAAGGTGATAAAGCATTTCAAGACATACCAATATTATATCATGTTGATAGAAAGACCATACGATTTAAATGAACAATTGAATTTTATGAACTGCAAAGTTTTTAAAATACGGACATGAAATCGGAAATGCTCAAACATATATTCATTTGAGTGGAATGTCATTCACATTTACACTCCCATACATACTGATAGCATGGTGAAGTTATTACTCATATCATTTAAACCACCTCAGACATCCCTAATTATTAAGGGAATGACATGGCTTTTAAATTCACATCTTGTTTTCATAGTCGTTTGACGAGATTATTTTTCAAAAACTACACAAGTACACTAATAAATATACTGAAACTTCAAAGCACAAAATTATCTTTTCTTTCAGTTGTGTGGTGTGCATTCACAGCATAGGATTATGTCACCATGCAAAAGTCAAATTTTTGGTTCCAAGAATATGAAAGGACTTTGCATGTGACTTGAACCATGAATTCTAGAAACATTATCATATTAATGAAAGCATGGCACTCATCAAGACCCACATAAATAGGCAATGCTATCTGGCTCTATTTTAGTACTTACACTTTTTAACATTTCTGTTTTGAATTTCAACTGCTATGCTCATACATAAATTTGAAGGCATTGTTACATAGATTCCTAAATTGTTATTTCAGTTTATGTGAAAACTGTCATCATTATGAGTGAATTATCAATTCATCAATCTTAAAATTCACCTTCTACTGAATGAGTGAAAACATTCATAAACCAGATTTAAAACTTAAATTCAATGAGCACACTTCCCTGTCATGGAGGGAATATCACATGAAAAACTTAGCTGTAAATTCGGTCAATTAGTCTTTAGGGATGCAATATGAAGTTTCAGACTAACCTGAACATAAAATCCCTTGTATAATGAAGAGGCTGATCAACACATACTCCTTTGGTGTAGGAAAGGGCTGACTACTCATTGTGAGAATTTAAGGAGTGAATAAGAAATAAATGGTTCAAGAAGCTTTCTTAAAGACCCAAAATTTAATATGACAGAAGGCAACCAAGTTTAGAAAGAGAAAGAATTTTGAAAGGGAGTCTATAATGACCTATAACTTGGTTAAATCATGACATGATTTTCACCAGAGCCCATTCAGCAAAATGAAGCACTTTCATGTTTAAATTCCATAATCCAAACTAATGGATTCTTTCAAACAAAATATTCTGAAGTAAGAAAATAACAAACTGCTATATAGTATGTCAACGTGGCAGCCTATTACTTTGATTTGGAGATACTTCTTTAATATTTCTTAGCACAAGACCTTGATATGCATTGAGAATCTTAATAGTGAATTTTACTTTTTATGGAGAAGTTGGATTTTAATTAGATGGTTCCAGGAAAGGAAAACCACCTTCACTTAACTTCATTAGCAATTCAAACACGAAGTTAGTATCACGCCTACATTTTTAAAAGATGCAAAGCAATTAAAAGACTACAACCCTATTAAAAGACTAATGTTGCTTAGGCAATAAATTTCGTTGAAATAGCAAAATGTTGAGTTATATATAGATTAGTCTTTACGTGGAAAGACTTATGTTTAAGAGAATGTTTACAACGATTAAAACTTAATTATCAAAAAATGGTACTATTCCCGAATCGTGAGTATGGTTTCTAAAATTAGGATTCAAAAGTAGAACTCTAAAAATAATGAAGATGAATAAGTAACATTTCGAGACAACAACTCAGCTTGAAATCACTGTGAATCATCGGTAGCACTTGTCAAAATAAGAGAATGCTTCGGGACATGAAGCGGAATTCTCGAGTAGAAGACGTCTCGCGGTCCTCAGTGCAGTAAATGAAGAGCATAAACACCATGCGGAATGCTAATCATTCACTTATTTACAAGCGATACATTTTTCAACAACTACTTCTGCCTTCCTGCATCTTCTTAAAAATAACAACAACATAGCAACCACTACCAATGAATTCCTTACGCACACGTCTGACAAATGAGTAATTGCTGATTAACTGCGCAACATTCATACCGACTCACTGTAAGAATTTAAATCAAACTACTGATCTTGCATCAACGCGTATTGCCGTTTCGATCTCATAGGGGGATACGGATGTATCCTTCAGGATACATCTTAATATCGGAGAGAAATACTATTTATTCTTCGGCTTAAGCCTTGCGTATAAGAAGTTTTGATTGAGTTATCTGAAACCTTTTATAGTGACTTGCTCTATGTTGTAGTTAGCCATGTAATGAACGAAACACTGTCCTTTGAAAATCTCCTTCACGATTCCTTATACGAGAAAGAATAAAAGGGACAGAAATCATTTCTATCAACTTATGGACTCTAATAATGTACTTCATTCACTGGGCGTAAATCAGTGACCGTACAATAAATATTAAAGTAGCAGCAAATTGAAAATTAACTGTTTTTGAGCAGACATATCAGCTCATCGCTCGACGCCCCCTCTCTGTTCTCTACATCTCTAACTGAGCGTTATTTCAAGTGTACGACAGCAAAACCAGGAACTCTTTGCTTTGTGCCACCGTCCTTCCTCAAAGAGCCGGTACAACGGTTAATGATGACAGACTTACAGATATACTTTACGATTGTATCTGATTAATACGAAAAACCTTTATTTCGAAATGATAGACGGAAATAATTTATCCCTGTGAACAGCACTCCCACGTATTTTCTGATTCAGCTATTGCTATTTATTTTTCCTTTAAAGCTATATGAAAAGTCGTCGGTAGTGGGTTTTCTCTTAAAAAAGTTAACCACTGAGCATTTTTCAATGTAGAGCTCCAATTGCCGATCATCGTACCATGTCCTGATGCTATCTAAATCTTTCGATAGGGCTAACCTGTCCTCTCTATTTCTCTGTATATGACCGTATCGTCAACAAACAAGCTAACGTTGCAATCAATGAGACCACCAATATCGTTAATATCACCTAACAAAAAGTAAGCGCCTTATTACACTACCCAGCGGTACTCCCGAGGTCACTTTAACGGGGTTTGAGCTAATCCCATCTATAACTACTCGCTGTTCTCCGTCGGAGAGAAAGTTTTCTATCCAGTTTATTACCTCGCCATTTATACCAGCAACTTTTAGTTCGTATATCAACTTGTGATAAGGGACCTTGTCAAACGCTTTTCGAAAATCTAAAAATATCGCATCCACTTGCTTTTTCTTTTCGGCAAATGTTGAGATGTCGTGGACCGATAATGCAAGCTGAGATCGCGTCTTACGAAAACCGTGTTGGTTCATAAAAATGAATTTTGAAGTTTCAAGGAATCCCATTAAAGAGCTAACGATTATATGCTCCATTACCTTACCGTTCAGTGACGTTAGAGATATAGGTCTGTAATCCGATGTGTAATCCTTTTCTCCGCTATTAATAATTGTTACGCTATTGCTGTTTCTATTCGAAAAGTAGTGATAGAATGCGCATATATTCAGATTCGGCTTATTCGAGGAGGTGCTCAAGACTAATTTTCCGTGTTTATACTTACGTAGGTATGGATTCTACGAATGAAATGCTCGTGATCTGTACCTATATATTTGATTCTTCGACAGCTGATAACCGCGATTGGCATGTTCTTTCCTCTGGGAGAAGCCCGAGTGACGCATTGCGAAACTCGTCCGCTTACAATTGAGGGTTTTGCGGATTAACGCACTCTTTTCGATTTTCATTTGGTGACAATTAATTTATCGGATTTTATTGCATAAAGGTAGGACAATGTGAAACCTCTTTGTTTCCTGATGGTAAGCAACCACGTCAATTGGTAGTCCTTTCTCTACGGGATGATACTGTATGGACATCGATAAGTTCTTTATTCGTTGTTGATGTTCCAAAGAATATGTGATGTTGGAAATGTAATTTATTTCAAAAAATCATTTAAGCCATTGAGCTGAACATTTTTTTAAATAAAAAAAGTTCATTGCCAGCAGCTAAACTGACAAATTCATTTAAAATTATTATTCTCTCGCGTAGCTAATCTTCAATATATAAGTTGTAATTTAATTTTTATAACGTACTTTGTAGGTGCTTTTGCGGATTATTAGGATATGGCGGCTTAATCATACGGAAAAGTCCTCCGTGATATTGTTTATGAATAGAGCAACGAGTTATTAATATAATATTAGCATTTCATCTTCACAATAATTTAAAGAAAGAATGGAACATGCTCATAGATATCATTTCTCTTAAAATCATCAGAAACATTTAATGTGAATATGATATTGTGATACTATGAACAATTAAAAAGAATGCCGATAATCTACTGATATAATTATAATATTACTGTGCAATGCATTATTATAATCTAATGATGAATTTTTGCAGCATATAATGCCCTTATAAATACTTTGTGAGTATTTTAACTCTTCAACATTCTGGGGAATAACATCTTCGTTCCTTTAACTTGCTACTTTGAAATTTTTAAAAATTGTGATCTAAAAATTATATTCTACACAACCGGAACGTAGTTTTTAAGGGAAAATGACTAAACTTTGGCGGTGGAATGGAATCGAGATTTTATTCACAATTCAGCGGCAATTACATATTGGAGAGGGATCGCGTACAGTTTATTAATATACATTTCTCTTACAAAAATCACAAAAGAAAGGGCGCATTCATACACCACATAAACATAGGAATAAAGGAAGAATAAAAGAAAAATTGATAAACAGCTGTAAAAGGAGATTTTATTATACGCATGCGTAGAACAAACGATATAAAATTAGAACATAGGCGGAAACATCAAAAAAAATCAGACAAACAATACATGAATGGCCAGGAAAAGGAACAAAAATAGAAAAATATTCGCGGAAACATAAGATAAAACGAAAAAACAATAGGAATTAAAACTTGGAAAGAAAATTTTTGCAAGCTTGCATAGAACAAACTATAGAAAAATGCAAAAACACACAAGAAAAAACATGAGATTAATCGGACAAAATCGACATATTAATATCTGGAAAGAAGAGGAATTTATTACGCGCTAGCGAAGGACAAACGATAGAAAAAAAGCGAAAACATACAAGGAAAAACATTGGATTAATCGGAGAAACATTACATTAAATTCCTGAAAAAAAGAGGAAATTATTACGCGCTTGAGTAGAACATACAATAGAAAAATACAAAACATACGCGGAAGCATAAGATTATCGGACAAACACGATATATCAATATCTGGAAAAGAAAAGGAAATTATTGCACGCTTTGGTACAAAAAATGATGAATGTGCATATAACATGGGCGGCAAACATAAGATTAAGCGGTCAAAGAAAATGTATAAATATCCTGAAAAAAGGCTAGTATTGCACGCTTGAGTAGAACATAAAATTGCAAAAACATACGCGGAAAATATATTAATATCCTGAAAAGAGAGCACATTATTGAACGCTTGCTTAGACCATACGAAAGAAAAAGGCAAAAACATGGGTGGAAACATAAGATTAATCAGACAAAATATATATATAAGTATCCTGGAAAGATGTAATTATTGCACGCTGGCGTATAAAAAATATGAAAATGAAAAACATACACTGAATAAGATTAATCGGACAAACACAATGTATCAATATCCCGATGAAAGAGGAAATTATTGCACGCTTTCGTATAACAATGCAAATACATACGCGGAAGCATACTGATCGCTTGCTTAGAACGAACAATGTGAAAATGAAAAAAATACAAAAAATATAATATTAATCAGATAAGCACAAAATATAAAAATCTGGAAAAAAGAGGAAATATTTACATCTTGCATAGAAAGGATATTAAATTGAGTAAACATACGCGGAAAGATAAGATTGATAGGACAAACACAAAATATTGATATCTGGAAAAAACCGGCAATCATTGCACGCTCACGAAGAGCAAACAATATAAAAATGCAAAACACATTCGCGGAAACAAGATTGAATGGACTAACGCATACTACCTTCTGGAAAAAGAGGCATTACACGATTGCCCTAAAACAAACGATTGAAAAATGCAAAAATATACTAGGAAAGATATAGGATTTATAAGACAAGCAATTAATTTAACAATTAAAAAAATTTCCTGAAAGAAATAAAAATTATTGCGCGCTTGCGAAGAAAAAAACGATATAAAAATGCAAAAACATACGCGAAAATATTAGACTAATAGGACAAACACAATACATTAATGTCTGAAAAAAAGAGGAAATTATTGCACGCTTGCGTATAAACGAAATTCAACTGCAAAAAATATACGCGGATATACATAACAAGGGAACAGTAAAAATATATAACTGGAAAAAAGGAATAATTATAAGCGCGCGTGCAAACACAAGAGAAATGCAAGAATATACGCGGATATAAATGACAAACAAATAAAAGAAATAAATACCTGAAAAAATAGGAAATAATTATACTCGCTTGTGCAAAAAAGTATGCAAGAAAATTATGGGACATGTACAACGAACAACAAAAGAAATACCGGAAAAAAAGGAATTATAAGCGGGCGTGCAAACGAAAACAAAATACTAGAATATGCGGAAAAATATAACACAAACAGAAGAAATAAATACCTAAAATGAAGGAATGATAAGCGCGCATGCAAACAACAGCAAAAATGCAAGAATATATGCGGATATATGTGATAAACAAACAGAAGAAAAAAATACCTGAACAAAGGGAAAATTATACTCGCTAGTACAAAAAAGTGCAGGAAAATAAGGGGACTTATATAACGTACAATCACATGAAATAAACAATTGAAAACTAGGAATAATTATTTGTGATAGTACAAACAACAAAAAGATTGTATGAATATACGTAATTATACATGAGAGAGTAAAACTTATAAAATGCAAGAATATACGACAAAATATACAACGAAAAAACAAAAATACCGGAAAAAAGGAATAATTATATGCGAGCGCGCAAACACCAAAAAAAAAGAATATACCGCAAAATATATGACGAACAAACAAGAAATAAATACCTGAAAATAAGGACAAATTATAAGCGAGCATGCAAAGAACAAAAAAGCATTCATGTATGCGTTAATATATGACGAACAGAAAAAACGAATAAATACCTGAAAAAAGTAATAATTATACTTGAGAGGAAAATTAAAAGAAATACAAGAATATAGGTTAAATACATAACGTACACATATAAGCGATAAAAACTGCGTACAAGGAATAATTATTAGCGACCGTAAAACAACAACAAAAATGCAAGAATATATGCGAAAATATATTAGAGGAACAAACACAAGAAATGAATACCTAAAAGCAAAAATAAATTTTAAGCGCGCGTGCAAACAACAACAAAAATGAAAGAATATAAAACGCATAAAAAAAGAAGTAAATATCTGAAAATAAGGAATTGTATACTAAATTAAGAAATAATAACCAAGAATAAAGGCAAATATTCGGAAATTTACATGGTCAATCGAACAAACTTTACATTCATACCTAGAATTATTTGGCAAAGTTGGGCGGGCTCGTTCACTTCCAAGGATGCGTAGACTGTAACCCAGTGTATCCGTAAGACATCGCTTATTTCGTTGCTGAGTTGGACGCCAATATGAGGAGTTTGCCCTCGAGTCGAATAATTAAGTACGGATAAAGCTGTAGCAATAAAGATTCAGTTTCGACAACTGCTCCAAAAAATGGGCTGTACCGAATACACCTACTGGACAGCTGCGGGCGGGAGGAGGCGAAGATTCTCGCTAGAGGTGCCATCTGCGCACTGGCCATAGTCATTTTTGGGTCCATTCGATGTCCCATTCGTCGATCCTCGGTGGCGGGTACTAAATCTCTATTGCGGCATTCACTTCAAGCGGTTCCGCCTCCGGAAGGATCACTCGGGTATTTGGGCCGAACGCACTACCGACAGAATGTTTCCTGCGAAGATCCAGATAGAAATGGTTTAACAAAGTGTTGTAAGAAAAAATGAAAATTACCTTCCGTGGACTACCATCGGTTCGGTTCCAACCATGTAAAACCATGGATTGCGGAACTGATAAGCCCTCTCACCACGACAAGGTTGTAGTCCGAGAGAGGGTTTGTGGGATAAAAATTCCTTTGCTCCTTCGAGCTCCGGAAAAAAACCCATCAATGCGCGAAACAATAGCGAAAACGGAACATATACGCGTATAAAAAATAGAGGGATACAAGCACGAGCACAAACAAAATATATACGCGGAAATACAGATCGAAAAAATACAAGATATAAATGCCTAGAAAAAAAGGGGTAAAAATTATACGCGAGCGTGCAAACAAGTACATACAAATACAAGCATATACGCGGAAATAAAGATCGAAAAAATACAAGAAATAAATAACTGGAAAAAAATGGGTAAGAATTATACGCGAGCGTGCAAGCAAAGGCAAAAAAATACAAGCATATACGCGAAAATACAAAACGAGCATACAAAAGACAAAAATACCTGGAAAAAAGGAAGGATTATACGCGAGCACGCAAGCAAAAACACAAAAATACAAGCATATACTAGAAAATACAAAACGAGCATACAAAAGACAAAAATACCTGGAAAAAAGGAAGAATTATACGCGAGCGTGCAAGCAAAGACAAAAAATACAAGCATATACGCGAAAATACAAAACGAGCATACAAATGAAATAAATACCTGGAAAAAAGGAAGAATTATACGCGAGCGTGCAAGCAAAGACAAAAAATACAAGCATATACGCGAAAGTACAAAACGAGCATACAAATGAAATAAATACCTGGAAAAAAGGAAGGATTATACGCAAGCGTGCAAGCAAAGACACAAAAATACAAGCATATACGCGAAAATACAAAACGAGCATACAAATGAAATAAATACCTGGAAAAAAGGAAAGATTATACGCGAGCGTGCAAGCAAAGGCATAAAAATACAAGCATACACGCGAAAATACAAAACGAGCATACAAATGAAATAAATACCTGGAAAAAAAGGAAGTATTATACGCGAGCGTGCAAGCAAAGACAAAAAATACAAGCATATACGCGAAAGTACAAAACGAGCATACAAATGAAATATATACCTGGAAAAAAGGAAGAATTATACGCGAGCGTGCAAGCAAAGACAAAAAATACAAGCATATACGCGAAAGTACAAAACGAGCATACAAATGAAATAAATACCTGGAAAAAAGGAAAGATTATACGCGAGCGTGCAAGCAAAAACACAAAAATACAAGCATGTACGCGAAAATACAAAACGAGCATACAAAAGACAAAAATACCTGGAAAAAAGGAAGAATTATACGCGAGCGTGCAAGCAAAGGCAAAAAAATACAAGCATATACGCGAAAATACAAAACGAGCATACAACTGAAATAAATACCTGTAAAAAAGGAAAGATTATACGCTAGCGTGCAAGCAAAGACACAAAAATACAAGCATATACGCGAAAGTACAAAACGAGCATACAAATGAAATAAATACCTGGAAAAAAGGAAAGATTATACGCGAGCGTGCAAGCAAAGACGAAAAATACAAGCATATACGCGAAAGTACAAAACGAGCATACAAATGAAATAAATACCTGGAAAAAAGGAAGGATTATACGCGAGCGTGCAAGCAAAGGCATAAAAATACAAGCATATACGCGAAAATACAAAACGAGCATACAACAGACAAAAATACCTGGAAAAAAGGAAGAATTATACGCGAGCGTGCAAGCAAAGACAAAAAAATAGAAGCATATACGCGAAAGTACAAAACGAGCATACAAATGAAATAAATACCTGGAAAAAAGGAAGGATTATACGCAAGCGTGCAAGCAAAGACACAAAAATACAAGCATATACGCGAAAATACAAAACGAGCATACAAATGAAATAAATACCTGGAAAAAAGGAAAGATTATACGCGAGCGTGCAAGCAAAGGCATAAAAATACAAGCATACACGCGAAAATACAAAACGAGCATACAAATGAAATAAATACCTGGAAAAAAAGGAAGTATTATACGCGAGCGTGCAAGCAAAGACAAAAAATACAAGCATATACGCGAAAGTACAAAACGAGCATACAAATGAAATATATACCTGGAAAAAAGGAAGAATTATACGCGAGCGTGCAAGCAAAGACAAAAAATACAAGCATATACGCGAAAGTACAAAACGAGCATACAAATGAAATAAATACCTGGAAAAAAGGAAAGATTATACGCGAGCGTGCAAGCAAAAACACAAAAATACAAGCATGTACGCGAAAATACAAAACGAGCATACAAAAGACAAAAATACCTGGAAAAAAGGAAGAATTATACGCGAGCGTGCAAGCAAAGGCAAAAAAATACAAGCATATACGCGAAAATACAAAACGAGCATACAACTGAAATAAATACCTGTAAAAAAGGAAAGATTATACGCTAGCGTGCAAGCAAAGACACAAAAATACAAGCATATACGCGAAAGTACAAAACGAGCATACAAATGAAATAAATACCTGGAAAAAAGGAAAGATTATACGCGAGCGTGCAAGCAAAGACGAAAAATACAAGCATATACGCGAAAGTACAAAACGAGCATACAAATGAAATAAATACCTGGAAAAAAGGAAGGATTATACGCGAGCGTGCAAGCAAAGGCATAAAAATACAAGCATATACGCGAAAATACAAAACGAGCATACAACAGACAAAAATACCTGGAAAAAAGGAAGAATTATACGCGAGCGTGCAAGCAAAGACAAAAAAATAGAAGCATATACGCGAAAGTACAAAACGAGCATACAAATGAAATAAATACCTGGAAAAAAGGAAGAATTATACGCGAGCGTGCAAGCAAAGGCAAAAAAATACAAGCATATACGCGGAAATACAAAACGAGCATACAAAAGACAAAAATACCTGGAAAAAAGGAAGAATTATACGCGAGCGTGCAAGCAAAGACAAAAAATACAAGCATATACGCGAAAGTACAAAACGAGCATACAAATGAAATAAATACCTGGAAAAAAGGAAGGATTATACGCGAGCGTGCAAGCAAAGGCATAATAATACAAGCATATACGCGAAAATACAAAACGAGCATACAACAGACAAAAATACCTGGAAAAAAGGAAGAATTATACGCGAGCGTGCAAGCAAAGACAAAAAAATACAAGCATATACGCGAAATTACAAAATGAGCATACAAATGAAATAAATACCTGGAAAAAAGGAAAGATTATACGCTAGCGTGCAAGCAAAGACACAAAAATACAAGCATATACGCGAAAGTACAAAACGAGCATACAAATGAAATAAATACCTGGAAAAAAGGAAAGATTATACGCGAGCGTGCAAGCAAAGGCAAAAAAATACAAGCATATACGCGAAAGTACAAAACGAGCATACAAATGAAATAAATACCTGGAAAAAAGGAAGAATTATACGCGAGCGTGCAAGCAAAGACAAAAAAATACAAGCATATACGCGAAATTACAAAATGAGCATACAAATGAAATAAATACCTGGAAAAAAGGAAGAATTATACGCGAGCGTGCATGCAAAGACAAAAAATACAAGCATATACGCGAAAGTACAAAACGAGCATACAAATGAAATAAATACCTGGAAAAAAGGAAAGATTATACGCGAGCGTGCAAGCAAAGGCAAAAAAATACAAGCATATACGCGAAAGTACAAAACGAGCATACAAATGAAATAAATACCTGGAAAAAAGGAAGAATTATACGCGAGCGTGCAAGCAAAGACAAAAAAATAGAAGCATATACGCGAAAGTACAAAACGAGCATACAAATGAAATAAATACCTGGAAAAAAGGAAGAATTATACGCGAGCGTGCAAGCAAAGGCAAAAAAATACAAGCATATACGCGAGAATACAAAACGAGCATAAAAAAGACAAAAATACCTGGAAAAAAGGAAGAATTATACGCGAGCGTGCAAGCAAAGACACAAAAATACAAGAATATACGGGAAAATACAAAACGAGCATACAAATGAAATAAATACCTGGAAAAAAGGAAGGATTATACGCGAGCGTGCAAGCAAAGACACAAAAATACAAGCATATACGCGAAATTACAAAACGAGCAAACAAAAGACAAATATACAATATAATACGCGTAGAACATACAATATAAAAATACAAAAACATACGCGGAAGCATAATATACAACGAACAAACAAAAATAAATGCCTGGAAAAAAGGGGAAATGATTATTGCACGCACGCGTAGAACATACAATATAAAAATACAAAAACATACGCGGAAACATAATATACAACGAACAAACAAAAAATAAATGCCTGGAAAAAAGGGGAGATGATTATTGCACGCAAGCGTAGAACATACAATATAAAAATACAAATACATACGCGGAAACATAATATATAACGAACAAACAAAAACTAAATGCCTGGAAAAAAGGGGAGATGATTATTGCACGCAAGCGTAGAACATACAATATAAAAATACAAATACATACGCGGAAACATAATATATAACGAACAAACAAAATCTAAATGCCTGGAAAAAAGGGTAGATGATTATTGCACGCAAGCGTAGAACATACAATATAAAAATACAAAAACATACGCGGCAACATAAGATAAAACGAACAAACACAAGAAATAAATGCCTGGAAAAAAGGGGTCATGATTAGACGCGCGCGCGTGAAACAAAGCATATAAAAATACAAAAACATACAAGGAAATACAAAATATAAAAACGAACAAACACAAGAAATAAATACCTGTAAGAAAAGTAATGATTATGCATGCGCATGCAAACAAACATACAAAATACATAGACATACAAGGAAATATAAAAAATAAACCAAAAAAACCCTCCGACGGATGTCGGCACCCAACTCCCGTTGAAATGGCAGCAAACAGGTTGCGGCGTCCAGGGACCTCCTTCGACGTGGATAGGGGAACCAAAACCGTCTTGATTAATGGAACTCGTACCTGAAATTGAAGAATGTATGCTGGTAAGTTTTATTGTAGACCCATAATATTTCAAAATTGTGAATAACAAATAGTTCCATAAGGTTTCCACAAATATTGAGTATGAAGTACAATAACATAATAGGCTTTTCGTTTAGAGTAATCATGTCAGCCTATAGATTTCGACTTATTTCACAATGTCCATTTTTTCTAATGATACAAGTGAATGTATATGACTACCTTATCAAATAACCTTTAGAAAGCTTTGGATCAATTGATTTCACTTGAGGTACCGTATGGAGAGTTCTGTCTGTTCATCGATATGTAATTAACTTACTTAGGGTATACTATAATAAAGATAATGCTTATGACAGAACAAACGTCTTCTTATCATTTTAAGTTTGAACTTAAAATTGTCGAACACATATTCGAAGCGCACTATAAAAAGGATAATGATCCGGAATGTTCCATAAGGAAGTGATGAATTGAACTATGAATGAACGTGATCACACACGACGAACTTTATTTAAAATCCCGAGGAAATCCAATTCAAATGTCAAAGCATTATTATTCACTACTTCCATGTTCAAACTCTGTGGAAGAGTATGATATTCGTGCGTTTTCAGTACGTGAAACCATCAAAAGGTATCGCGTAAAATGCACCACGTGGCGGATCGTTCTAACATCCATCCATCAGTTATTTTTCCTTTTAAACTCGGCAAATAGTACAGACAGATTAATCCCGAAAATAAAACTTAATTTCGTTATACACAATATATATTCTATTCAACTTACCACGTTAAGGGATCGCTTAAGGCTGTATCACGCACTTGAATCGTTAAGAGCTCTAGATCGTACAGTAGGCACAACCAGCTCTCAAGGAGTCCGAAGAGGGACAAAGTCTCTTGCTTCGAAAATGTCCTCTCCTTCATTTCCCATGTCTTACGCAGCGTTCTGATTGGCGGAAACCTCCTTCTTCCCTCCCACAAACTACTTCTTATTCAATAATATTGTTAAATAGCTAATTATTAATTCATTAAAACTTTATCTTTCCTTTTATCATTCCTTAATTATTTTTTCCATTCCAAAATTTTTTCATATATTTATTTAAAATACCCAAATTCTACTAATTATGCCGGAAGTTAAGCTTGCTCTGATTAGATCACATTTTTGAAAGGTTAAATCAATTAATTATTCATTTCGTATTGCTCCCAATATTAATTCCCCGACAGCCTTAAAAAGTTGATACAAAATATTAATGTTAGAAAACGGATTCCTTTCTCGCTCAATTATTCCGTAAGAGTCCAAGGGCTGAATCAGTAATACAGAGATGCTGAGCTCCAGAAACATGGCGGCTATAGAAACAATTTATTTTTTACAATGAAATATATCTGCAGCATTCATTCATATCAACTCATAATATACTTCCTCAGCCTTAAATATTTCAGTGGCGTGCTTCGAATCGAGGTAATTTACTTTCGTGATACATATCGATAGTACTCTTCGTAAACATGGTTGTCGTTGGCGACTCATCTGCATGTGAAGAAGTAAAAAAAACGATAAGATTATCTTTATATGTATTTAGATCTAGATTAAGACGTATATCTTATCAGCCGGCCCATATTTCGGATACTACGCCTATTAACGCAAAAGGTAAGCTTAATTTTTAAGGAATCGTAGCTTGAATACTAACATCACTGTTCCTTTGGCAAAAATTCAATCCATTTCTTTCCCTTTCTATTGCAAGATTATTATAATGTAGTTTGTTCTTCTGTTACGATTATTCCCTACTCAACTTTAGCCGTAATAGATATTAAGGTGCCCTACAAAGGACCTTGTGTTTTTATTAATATGATTGTCATATTTGTAAGATCCTGGCAAAAGTAACTAATCTGAAAAATGTGAATCTCTTCATCAATACTTCCTATTCAATTTTTGCTCACACAATTTCTGGATGCCAAAAACCATTCCATTATCATTTTGCATCCACACATTATTTAAAATAGCAGTAAGAGTAGTGCAACCCATATTTCTACTAAAATATCTTATTTATCCAGAAAATAAACATTTATTTATTTATTTTGTGCCCTCAAATACATATCTATTTCTATTAACAAAATTTTATGAAATAAATCACATTTATTTTCTATTCTTCTTACCCTGTCACTTCACAATCATTACTTATATTTGCTGCTGTTAATCTGTTTACATTTTTCTTTTTCTCTCTCCCTTTCTGTGTTCCATTATCACCTTAATATTTAAATTAGTATCCTAATTAATTTTACTGCACATTCTGTATCTGTTTTAGAAGATATATTCAAGGAAATACAGTAGGTCTCTGATCATTCCTTGAGGACTGAAATACCTTTTGTTTCCTCTAACTTCATTACAGAGGATGAATGGTGAGTATACTTTGCTTGTGTATCACCAATAACACTCATGCAAAATTAAAAGGTAGTTTCCTCTTTCATTATTCATTACAGTTGTCATACAGAAATGCGTGGTATAGATTTAATTAAATTTCCTCATGCAGATGCCCCAACGATATTTAAGAACATTCATTCTCTACAGAAATGAGAGATGCTCCCAAAGAAATGTAAGGGCTTCTAACAAAATATTTTTTGTTTCAAATATATGCATTGAAATATGATATAAACATTTTCAGGTAAATATTAATTTTGATCCCCTCGCACAAATAACTGCTCATTCATTATTATTTGTTACATTTAAAGATGCATGTTTTGTGAATATTATAATCTCTTTATTTCTCTTTAATATTTTTATTTCCTTGATTATATTTAACTTAAAAGGAGCTTTGTTAAAATATTATTAGACCAGAATGATATTTTTAACATCTCAGAACATTTTATTACTAGCTATTCATTGTTCCTAAAAAACTATTTTTTCATTCTATAAGTATTGTTTGAATTTTTAAAATCCCCTTCTCCTTGATATTGTATAACATGCAAAATTAACCCTTATTCATGCATCAAATTCTTAACATTTGCTTTTGTACTTGGGAGTAAATTATGTTCAATGGATTGATAAAAAAATATATATACATATGAAATTATCATTTATTTCTAAAAAAATAATGAAAATGATAAAGTGTGATGTACAAATGACAAAATAAATACATAACCTGAATAACATTTCATTTCAAAAGATTACTTTATTTATCCAAAGAAGCTTCACATCAACCAAGGAAAAAGAAGTAAATGCTCAACACATTGACATTAAGCTATCATTATATCAAAGAAAACCATTAATTAAAAAATTAAACAAAAAATGGGGTGATAATCAATGGCAAATTGGAAGAGGGTTCACTCTGACAAAGCTAAAAATAGTAGAAACAATGATAAGGCAATTTAAATAAACTCTGTAAATGATGCTAAAAAAGGAGAATCGAATTTATTTAATTTCTTTGCTTTTCAATCAAAGAGATCATTCCATCTGCACCATGATGTTCTAAATACTCTAAACCAGATATATTTTCCTTTTGAGAATGGTTTCTCTCAGAAAGATAAATTGAAGAACAGATGAAATTGGACAGATGATCTTCTTGAGTGAAAATGAAAAAACAAACACTGATCAGAATTGACTATCTACAACTGTCCCAGTGTTTCTACACAAAGTTATGACACAATAATTAGAAAAGCTTATTTCAAGATTCTAAAAGCACTGAACACAACTGATAAATTAATTTCTTTAATAGTTAATATATATATCAATTTTAACATGGAATAACTCTAATTACAAGGAGTTGAATAAATTATAACACTCCTCTTACACAAGCAGTTAGGAAATAAAATATCAAGAGATACATTATCCTCTTCATATGTTGACATGGAGTAGCATATATAGAAATTTTCAGAATATAGGTAAAGATTGTTTCTTCTGATTGTTCCAATATTCCAAGACCGTAGAAGATTGAATCAGAAGTCTAAAAACCAGTTCCAACATCTATGGAACCTACTTATTATTTAATTTTTCATCATTATTTTTTAAATAACTACATCGGGCTGTAGTGAAAACTGTAAGTTTCATGAGAAAATTAGAAAGTCATCAATCTTTAAACTCACCTTCTACTGAATGAGTAAAAACATTAATAAACCAAATTTAAGACTTGAATTCATTGAACACATTTCACTGTTATGGAGGGAATATCTCATGATAAATTAATAATTATTTTCGAATTGGAAATTACAGCAAGAACTGCCTTGCTAAGACTAACTTATCAAGATCTATCTTAGTAATATATGCTATCTGGCTCTCTTTTCCCTTCGCAATTAGTATTTACACTTAAACATATCTGTTTTAGGGTCAAAGTTTCAACTGCTATGCTCAGACGTGGAGTGATGAAATTAAAACCAAAAAAGCTATTCATACATAAATGTTATGGCCAGTGAAAACTGTCATTATCATTAGTAAATTAGGATGTCATCAATCTTAAAGTTCACCTTCTACTGAATGAGTGAAAACATTCATAAACCAGATTTAAGACTTAAATTCAATGTACACACTTCACTGTTATGGAGGGAATATCTCATGATAAACTAAGCTTCAAATGGAAAATTAGTCTTCGGGGAAACAATACAAAGTCTCAGACTAATTTAAATATAAAATGCCTCGTATAATGAAGAGGCTAATTATCACATACTCCTTTGGTAAAGGAAGGGTCTGACTACTCATTGCGAGAATTAAATGAATGAATAAGAAATAAATGGTCGAATCAGCTTCCTTAAAGACTGAAAATTTAATATGACAGTAAGCTACCAATTTTAGAAAGAGAAACAATTTTGAAAGGTTGTCTTTAATGCAATATATTTTGGCTTAAGCATGATGTTCACCAGATTCAAAAAATGAAGCACTTTTATATCTAAATACCATAACCCAAGCAAATGGATCCTTTCGAACAAAATAATCTGAAGTAGAAAAGAAGCAAACTGCAATATAATCTGTCAACATTGCAGCCTGTAACTATGATTTGGAGATACTTCTTAAACATTTCTTAACACGAGACCTTGATATGCATTGAGAATCTTAATAGTGAATTTAAATTTTTTTATGCAGAAGTTAGACTTTAATTAGTTGCTTCCGGCATAAGAAAACCACCCTCACTTAACTTGATTAAAAATTCAAAAAAAAGTTAATAAAACACCTACATTTTTTTAAAAATACAAATCAATTAAAAGATTACAGCCCTAGAGTAGTAAATTTCAAAAATTTACGAAGATGAATAAGTAACATTTCCGCACAACAACTCAGCTTGAAATCACTGTTAATCATCCGTAGCACTTGTCAAAATAAGAGAATGCTTCGGGACATAAAGCGGAATTCTCGAGTAGAAGACGTCTCGCGGTCCTCAGTACAGTAATTGAAGAGCATATAAACCATACGGAATGATAATCATTCACTTATTCGCAAACGATGCATTTTTCTATAAATTCTTCTGCCTTCCTTCATCTTACTAATAAATGCAACCATTACCAATAAACTCCATACGCAAATATCCGACAAATGAGCAATTAATTGACAGACTTGTCATAAGCGCAGTATTGGGCAAAAGCTGACTGCTAAAGGAGCTGAAAATTTTCAAGTCTTGCATGTCTGCTTAGCATTCGATAATCGCATCGCTGTGCAAGCTACTTTAATTAACAAGATTAAGGTGCTATATTCAGTGGTTGGATCCATTTTATTTACTCAGAAGCAGAGGTCTTATAAATAATTCATAAATCATTAGAAATCGTCCTACGCTGCATACAGAACGCATCCAGAGGTACATTTTCCATGGAAATCGCAATTATATCATGTAAGCATACATCGTGATGAAAAATTGTGGACTGTTTCTTCATTCTTTATTAGAAATTACTTATCAAATCTTAAGAAAGCTTAGATCAAGTGATTTCCTGATGCGTACTGTGATTTCGATGAGTTTTTTGTATTTTTCTCATTTCCATTAAACAAAATCTTGAGAAGACAACCTTGTTAATATTTCGAACGTTTTGTAATCAATTGTAAGATTCATGAACATATTAAACTTATTACTCTACTTATCAGTTTCATCTACAAATTCTTTGTCACTTTTATCCTCTAAAATTGAATTGTTAAGATACCAAAAAATAAAGTCATTTCCTGTAACGAAATTTGCTTGTTGTATTTAACGAGTGCTTTATTTACTCATTCCTTTTCTTTTGTGCATAGAAGATAAAAAGAACATTTTTAAGCATATAATCGGACATGTATTCCCTTATTACAGGAGCATCTTTGTTTTTCATGATAAATTAAATAATTTATCAATGAAATCGGGTATTTTTGCCAGTGTTATCATCCTAAAAATGTTCAGTTCTTAAAGTGCATTGTTATTGAACTCAATGTGTTGTTCTTGGTCCAGATGAAGAAAATATTAGAAGGGTTACCTGGAGCAAGAGGATGTTTAAAGTGCACAATGAATAGGAAGTAGATGTTGAGCTGTCATTGTTTGGGGAAGGTGTGTATGGTATGTATAAGACTTAGTAGTACATTCATTTTACAGAATATTGCTTTGATGTTGACTGATCATGCAATAATGTACAATAGCAACGATTTTCCTTTTCATCACAAAATAATATATTCCATCATTATACTACTATACTGTTGATGGAAATTTTTAAGTGGTATAGGTTATTTAGTTTTAGTAATTCAGATATTTTATACACTGGATGTACATAAAAAAAACTTGTACCAAACAGAACAAATACCAGTGACTTTGCTTTTCTTTACAAACTTAGTTAATTCTATCAAACAAGAAAAAAAGGCTAGCTGTTAATATATCTTGATAGAAATTCATTTTCACATGGTGTATTCTTTCAAGGTTGTAGAAAGATGATGACAATCAGAAAAAAGCTAAGGCTGGCTGATTTCTTGAGTGGTCATTGATTTAGTTGTTACATAGAAAGTAAGTACACATTAAGGAATAAGTTTTAAAATACTAATGATATAATGGTTTATTCTCTCCTACATCATATTAAGGCTCAAAATACCATTGAAAAAATTATAAAGTAGAATGGCCATGATGAATGGTAGCCCAATATGGTTATTAAAAACTAAATTAAAAAATAGATAATAAGTAGGTTCCATAAATGTTGGAAACGGTATTTATACTTCTGATTCAATCTTCGATGGTCATTGATTACTGGAACAAGCAGAAGATGTTTTCATCGTATCTGAACGCTCAATGTCTCAGAGGTGATCTTGCAAGCATTTTAGATGCAAGTAAGTGCACATTTGGACGCAATTTGTTTTTTAACTTGAACATCCCAACAAAGTGAATCGTTGGACGATTTTCCTTATTATTTATTTATTACTATGGCATTCCACGAAGTCATGCCTTCTCACATTGATTTCATTCTGTTTTACTACTTTGTTGTCCATATGGAATGTTTACATGTGAAGAATGGAGTATCTTGCTTTTCTGTAATGAATGTTCTTTATTTTAATTTCCTTCTTCATATGCAGCTAAGTTTTGTGTGCAGACACTATGTAAGATGAAAAGTATATAAGTTGTGACAGAATGTTCTTCTGGAAAACTTATTCTTTTATTTAGATTCTTGCAGAATATTATGATAATTGCTTGTTTAAGATATATACTTAAAAAGTATATAACACAAATTCATCCTAATATTGATCAATAAAAAGGAAATCATATCTGGGGTTGTGTATTAGAACAACATGGTGCAGATGGAATGATCTCTTAGATTGAATAGCAAAGAAATTGAATAAGATTCGATTCTCCTTTCTTAGCATCATATACAGAGTTTATTTAAATTGCCATATCATTGTTTTTTCTATTTTTAGCTTTGTCAGAGTGAACCCTCTTCCAATTTGCCATTGATTTTAACCCCATTTTTTGTTCCATTAACACTTGTATAATTTTTACAATAAGTGAGTTTAAATAACATTTTGTTACGACTCAGGTCCTTTTCATCTGTCACATACTTAAAGTTGTTCAAGTATGACATGAATTCAGCAACCTTCATGGAATAAGATTCGATTCTCCTTTTTTAGCATCATATACAGAGTTTATTTAAATTGCCTTATCATTGTTTCTACTATTTTTAGCTTTGTCTGAGTGAACCCTCTTCCAATTTGCCATTGATTATCACCCATTTTTTGTTTAATTTTTTAATAAATGGTTTTCTTTGAAATAATGATAGCTTAATGTCAATGTGTTGAGCATTTACTTCTTTTTCCTTGGTTGATGTGAAGCTTCTTTGGATAAATAAAGTAATCTTTTGGCCTGTTATGAAATGTTATTTAGGTTGTATATTTATTTTGTCATTTGTACAAAACACGTAATCAGTTTCATTATTTTTGTCAGAAGTAAATATTTAGTTCAGATCCATATATATTTCTTTATCAATCCATTGAACATAATTTACTCCAGAGTACAAAAGTGAATGCTAAGAATTTGATGTATAAATAAGGGTTAATTTTTCTTTATCATACAATATCAAGGAGAAGGGGATTTTAAAAATTCAAACAATACTTATAGAATGAAAAAATAGTTTTTAAAGAACAATGAATAGCTAGTAATAAAATGTTCTGAGATGTTACAAAAATCATTCTGGTCTAATATTTTAACTAAGCTCCTTTTCAGGACCATTTAAGGGAGGAAATAACAATATTAAATAGAAATAAAGAGATTATAATATTAACAAAACATGCAACTTTAAATGTAACAAATAATAATGAATGAGCAGTTATTTGTGCGAAAATATCAAAATTAATATTTTCCTGATGATGTTTATATCAAATTACAATGCAATATGTAACATTTGAAACAAGAAATATTTTGTTAGAAGCCCTTACATTTCTTTGGGAGCATCTCTCATTTCTGTAGAGAATTAATGTTCTTAAATATCGTTGGGGCATCTGCATGAGGAAATTTAATTAAAGGATACCAAGCATTTCTGTATACTAACTGTAATGAATAATAAAAGAGGAAACTACCTTTTAATTTTGCCCGAGTATTATTGGTGATACACAAGCAAGCTATACTCATGGTTCATCCTCTGTAATGAAGTTAGAGGAAACAAAAGGTAATCTAGTCCTCAAGGAATGATCAGAGACCTACTGTATTTCTTTAAATGTATCTTCTAAACCAGATACAGAAAGAGCAGTAAAATTAATTAGGATACCAATTTAAATATTAAGGTAATGACATCACACAGAAAGGTTGAGAGAAAACAGGACAATGCGAACAGATTAGCAGCATCCAATATAAGTAAGGATTGTGAAGTGACAGCGTAAGAAAAATAAAAAATAAATGTGATTTATTCCTACAATTTTATTCACAGAAAGACACATGTATATCAGAGCCCAAAATAAATAAATATATAAATATTTTTGTCCTGGTTAAGTAAGATAATTATGTAGAAATATGGGTAGTAAAAACTCATACTGCTATTTCAAATAATGTGTGAATGCGAAAAGATAATGGAATGGAACCACGCATCCATAAATTGTGTAAGTAAATATTGAAAAGGAAGTTTTGATGAAGAAATTCACATTTTTCAGGATAGTTACTTTTGCCAGAATCTTACAAATATGAAACACATTTTGATACAAACACAAGGTCCTTTGTAGGGCACCTTAATATCTATTACAACTAAGGAATTGAGTAGGAAATAATCGTCACCTGTATCCAGAAGAACAAACTACATTACAATAATCTCGTAACATAAATGGAGGGTAAGATGCTACTTATTGTAGGACAATACTTACTTGAGAAGTTTGGCGGTATGTTAATGCAATGTTTGCCAAACGAACAATATTGTTAGAAATCAAGCTACTATTCCTTAAAAATTAAGCTTACGTTTTGCGTTTATGGGCATAGTATCCGAAATAAGTGCTGGTGAATAAGACATACGACTTAATCAAGATCTCAATACATATAAAGTTATTCTTATCCTTTTGTTTCTTCTTCACAAGCAGAGCCCACGAATACCCATGTTTACGAAGAGTACTATCGATATGTATGACGAAGTAAAGTAGTATCGAAATAAGGGCTGGCGAATAAGGTATACCTTATTTCCCGGCCTGTAAGTCGCACCTGGATTATTCAGGTTAGAATTTACGAAAAAACTTAAAATACTTCGATAATGCAGAAAAGAGTTTTAATGATAACATTTTACATAAAAGCGGAACTTATATATTAAAAAATTAATTAGCAAATATATCAGAGTTTATTCATCATTGAACCCCTGAAATTCCTCATCACTGCTGTTAAAATCATGTACGTAGATATTTTCTGGGGAGTCGTCACTTTTCTCGTAAAATATCCCATCTTCAACTTCCATCCACCGCATTGCTGATTCAATAATATTTGAAAGACTATACTCCGTACGTCTTAATCTAGATCTAAATACATATAAAGTTATCGTTTCGTTTCTTTTTCCCATGTAGAGCCCACGACCACCCATGTTTACGAAGAGAACTATCGATGCGTATGACGAAGTAAAGTACCTCGATTTGAGGCACCTAAGCAAGCCACCAATTGATTTAAGTCTGTAGAAGTATATTATGAGTTGAATGTGGATGAATATTGCGGATATGTTTGATTATATACCATACCTATAAAACCACGATAGAAATCGAATTATATCTCTGATACTTCCATAAATAATCTTTTACACAAATCATTTCTCTAATATAACGTTTAGCGTGATCTGTTTACATGCTAAGGGTGAGTAATTAAGGTCATCATATGCGAAAGGAAGGACATTATTTTCCGCTTCGTGATATCAACATTGATAATGCTAAATTTTCGAAAGGCGCTCGACTTAATTCTAAAGACTTTAAAAGGAAATGTCCGGATATAATTACTTATGTCCTTTTTCTGATTTTTTTAGTCTCCAAAGCAACATATTGATTTTCAGTTATTTAATTGCTATCATTTGGGGAAGTTTTCTATGCATTGATTAATTTCTTAATTGTAGTATTATTTATTCAAACTGCTGCGGGTATTTTGTGATTTAAAATTACCCGTCACTGATAAGCGTTCGATAATATATACACGAAGCCTCTTCCCTCACAACGTGATGACGTCATCATAATGAACTGTAAATAATGAAGCCATTAGATCACACTCAAAGCCCCTTTTTTATTAAAAATTCTTTTTTGTTTTTCAATTGAAATCGATATTAAACTGGTTTCAAGTGTCGCTCTCAATTCTCTTCATCTAAGGTCTCAACGCCTATCGGAGCGTCAAAATTAGGTCTTAAAAAAAGAGAAGTCTGCACCATGTGTGTCAAGAGAATGCTGCTGAATCCGAAAGGAAAGATAACAGCGGAATGGGTCCTTACCAAAGGAGCTGGCTATATTTTAGAGGAAAAGAGAGAAGTGAGTTAAGTTCCGGAACTTGGGTTCCTTTGTCTTGAAAGTTTACAAAAAATTGCTGTTTAATATATTGGAGTTGGTACATGAGAAGTTATCAAATAAGTAACGTTTTTATAAATGTAAATTTTGTATATAGTATATTTTATTAGTTCTGTTTCTTTCGTAAAACAACATTCTGCTTTAAATTTCTCCTTCACTCAAGAATGTTCAAGAAAAGCATATCCTCTACTTCAATTTACCTTAAGTGCAATCAATTTATCGCTCGGCAATAAAAGCAGGCAAAAACGTTCCCATGCCGGGAATCGAACCCGGGCCTTCTGGGTGAAAGCCAGTTATCCTAGCCACAGGACCACATGGGACATGTTAGGTAACGTTCATGAATTTAATCACAGAACCATACATGTCCATTCACATGGATAAGGATACTTCTTATACCTCGCACGTGTGCTTTTCTTATCCATTAGTAATTGCGCTTCACAAGGTTAGGGCCGAACACCTTGAGTTTACATTTACATCGACTTGACTGCACTTTGAACATGCTAGAGTTAGGAAAACTAAGGTTTCCATAATGTATTGTATGTTTCCATTGTATTTTTCGTACGAAACTAAAACAGACATCCATATTGTGATCCTGGGATTTGCATCATTGCTGATTTACGCTTCCTTGGCAATACAAAAAATACCATGACTAATAATTCCCTTTTTACTTTACTGAACGATTTATGCCTAAATATTGCGTGATCAACGCATGTTAAAATTCACTTTACAGTACGTTAACACGAATTGTGCGATTATCCTATCTGAAAATTTTATTTTTTATGAGTTAAAGAACAAAGATTGGAAATGCTGAAAGAGGATTTTCAACGTCTCTTCAAGTGCAGTAGACATATAAAAATTTATAAAATAAACCGTATGTGATTCATTTTGACGCCCCATTGGAGAGAAGCTTAAATTACCTGACCGCTATCTTCGCTGCTGCACGTGGCTCCTAGCGTTACACCGTAACCACTGCACATGAGTGTTGTAATCGAAAGCATTTGTATTGTATCTTTTTCAGATCCCTCCCGGCTCAGTGGTGCATCCGATGATGAGGTATAGCAGCGAATATGACGCTTCGAACGAATCGGATGACATAACCGAAGACGAGTGGAACGTCTTGTGCGTGCAGTTTTCGAGCCGAGGAGAAAAAATCGCTGTCGAGAGTGAAGACTCTCGGTTAGAGGGACCCGAAGCAGACAATGTTGCAGAAACGTCTGGCGACCTGCAGACTGGAGGCGAAACAGAGGAAAAGCAGTCGGGGGAAAATGGAAAAGAAATGACTCCAGGCGAAGAGAATCAAACATCGGAGAAAATCGTTCAAGAAAGAGGTCCTTCGATATCTGAACAAAATTGCGAATCGAAAGATATTGTTTCAGAAACACCTGTCGACTCAGAGGATGCGAAGCAGGCAAGGATACATAATTATCTTAGTTTCAATGTATATTGAAAATAGAATTATGAGTCAATGAACTTTCAAATATTGTAGGACATAGAGCAGCATATGAAGAAAGGTTTCCACTATCAAATTGCGAACTTATCTCACAAAATGTAGTCCGAATATTTCGAGATTTTCTTAATACGGAATTTAAAAATTTGATATTTGTTTTCATATTTCATATCATTAGATATATTTACATGCTATAGTTGTGTCCCTTTTAAGTTTAAGATTTTCCAAGCTTATAGTTATCAGAATTAGGTTTGACTTCAGCATAGCATTATATTTGAGCTATTTTGTGCAAATTCTTTTCAATATATTAGATATAGTTAGAGAAAGATTTAATTCACACTTCTATATGAAGGAGGTAGAATAATTTCATTTCATGAAATCGTTTAAGAATTTACATTATTTTTATCAAGTTAGAAATCCCTAACTCATTCGTGACCAATGGATTTGATCTTAGTTTCGTGGCTAAATTAATCCTAAAATCACGTTTGACGTCGTCTTACAAGGTACAAAGCGTTCTTTATAAATTTCCACAGAATATCTTTCTGTGGAAATTTACAAAGAATTTCTGTGAAAAGTTGTTTTTATTACTGTGCCATTCCACGAAGTCACGCTTTCTTATATTGATTTCATTACAAAGCGTTCGGTTGAAAGAATAATACGAGTAGAGGTTTAATGCTAACTCTCTCCTCACTTAGTAGATATGAATACTGAACTAGAGTTTATTTTATATTTAGATAAATTTCCCTCGATACGTCAATGTTGAATGAAAAGGGATGTATCAAACTTCAAATAATAAATCTAATCCATCCGGTCTGTTTATACTTTTCGGAAATAATGACCAAAATTATCGCCATGTTTTAAAGATCACTTCCGAAAAACATTTGGTTTTTTAAACTTTGGAGTGATGACCTTTAAAAGCCTTATCCATGGAAGTTTTTTATGATTAAAATACGATGAGAATCATAATAAATATACTTCGATTAGCTAAGTTTTAAGTTCCTTAGAGGTATATTTTTTATTTTGGGTATGATATAACCTTCTGATCGACCTTTATTATCTAGGAGGAAGCAAAGACCAGTGAAAATGTAGAAGATAGACGGGCCTCAAAATCAGACGAAGTCCAGGCGGATTTGTCTGAGAAAGGGAAGGCGAATGGAAACTTGAAACCGAGTGAAGAAGAAGAAACCTCGAAGGAGCTGAATAGAGACGACAAGTCGACGGAAACCGATCCATCTCGCGAGGAAGAAAGAAACTCCGTGGTACCACCACACGAATCGTCTGAGTTAATATTGGGAGTTTTAACCGGATCGGACAGAAATGTTGCGGAATTACGCGATAATAAGACTATGTACGAGAATTCCCCGTGGCCCGACGCGTTATTATTTTATCAACATTTGGACTAATTACTCAAAATGTTTGCAATTCCAGGTATATTTGACTGAACCAAACCGCAAATACATCACCGCTAATAAAAATTGAGTCCGGATAAATTGACAATTGTACGATCGTGCGACGGTTACCTCATTTATTTTCACGATCGCTTCGATAACCATTCTTTTTATCCAAAATATCCTTTCCTTCTTCTTCCTATAATTCGTCTACCGTAATGAAATCATAGATATAAATCCCATAAAATTTAAATTTATAATTAGGTTAGATATAATAAATCCGTTACCTTTCGTAAATGAAACGAATAATTCCATATCTGATATAAATTTACGCATTCATCGAATACTTTCATGTATCAGATCGTGATTCTTAGTTTATTTGAAGTTTTACAAAAAGTAATCTTTCAAATGGTTATTAAATTAAAAGTATAGAACCATCATTCACGAATAAAAAGAATTCATTACACTTTCGTTATAAAAAAGTAACAAAGTCAAGAAACATGGTTCACAAAATCTTCCCGCAATTCTCTAATCAGTTGGAATAGCTAATTACGTTTCATTTCATTTGAAATATCGAAAGATAATATAAGTAGGTTGATAAGCCAAATCATCTCCTTGGGAACAGTCTAAATTTCTCCGTTATGGGTGGATTGATCACCTTCATGTTGTTATTGAAACATGAAATAACACTCATCGGTCAAAGGATATAATCCCGAAACTGATATCATCGCCGAATAACCAACGGGAGATAAACAGGAATATTTTTCAACTGTGATATAAATAAAGGAAAGATAACTTGTCCAGGAAGTAAACGATAACGAGCGGTGAAATATTTATTTTGGAAATATAGCTATGGCTAGAAATGGCAATTGAATCCGCAGAAATAACTCGTAGGAAAGCCAAGAACAATGGTGTTGGTTTACATATTAAATGCTGGATATGGATTATCCATGTCAGAGTAAATGCGGGACAAAGAATAAAAGTATTATATCAAGCGAAAGAATTCCTCTGTGAAGCTATTGAGTAATTGGAAAAATAAAAGGGAAGTCTATAAATAGCCAATGACATCACAGCATTGTTAACTCCTTCATTCTGTTGCAGTTTTTCGCAATAGATTTACTACCCGTAGAGATATTGAAAATTCCAAGCTTTATGTATGCACTACTTCTGAAAGACATCAAAGGGAAAAATATATAAAAAGTTAGGCGTGAACTGAACTTTGATGAATATATTCGTAGATTAAATGAAGAAAAGTACTTGGTGACTTCCACAATTTATTATAATCAACACGACCGGTTTCGGCAAACTGCCATCCTCAGGTGAGGTTACAGTTTGCCGAAACCGGTCGCGTGGATTATAATAAATTGTGGAAGTCACCAAGTACTTTTCTTCATTTAACATGTCCTTCCACCAAGTGCGGCCTGACAAAATCGAACTTATATACGTAGATTGTTTATTAATAGTCTCATGAATTCATTTTCTGATAACAAATGAAGAAGATGGCAAATTTCCACATAAACACACAAAAAATGGTTTAAATCAATTATTTGTTCCTATGCTGCCGTGTTTCCTATTGAGTATTCGCGTAAATGAATGGAATCAAGGCCACCCCGTTCGGCACCAAACAGCACTGCACTCTCCTAATCACGTACATAGATGACTCCTTGAGGAATAAGACCTAGACAGTGACAACCGTTACGACCTCGCGGTGAAATCGTGACTTGAGTTACGATTAAGCTTCACTGCGACAATACTTCATTTTCGGTGTAGGAAATACAATTCTTCGTTGTGCCTTATCTGAGGGAATTCCTTCAATAGCTACGCACCCACCTCAGTTCTAACACTGAATGACGAGTCAATTAAGCCTCTAATTGTTAGATTATGTTCAAAACTCAAGATATCATTTGTATTTATGTATATATACCTAATATTCATAATTATAAAAATGTAAGTTTTTCTCTCATAGTTGAGATTAACAATAAAATCAATTCTTAAATTTAATCTAAGATTTAAAACGCTTTATATTTAACTTAAATAACTTAAATTAGGGAGATTTAAAGACATATTACCTTGCCCCATGGATTTTTATAGCTCCTAGTTTCTCAGAACACTGTCTAATATTAGCATGTGAATTTTAATCCCTTTTAAATTTTTAAAACTTGGAAAAAGTGTCCTGAAGAATTACTTTCTTACCAACTAGCAAATCGTGATTATCACAGGAAAAAATGAAAAGCTTAAGACGTATTTTTCATTGATGGGTTTTTTTATCAATACTGAGCTGCATGTTAAACAGGTGCTAATTAGTTCCTCACTCCGTTGGTTCTTCTAATTAACTTCCTCTTTCACCTTGTTTTCAGATAGGATTATAAAAGACCTGGAACATAGGCCCTAATTTTCCGTAGCTCTATTATCGAACCTGAAATTTCCGCTCACGAAAAGAGATGTCATTGACCCTACCTTTGATCAAAACGTAAATGAAATTTCTTTCCGGATGAATCAATAGCTTCTTTAAAGAAAATTGAGAACTCGTTGTTCCATAAGAGATTGACGATTTTCATTGTTAATGAAAATAACGTTTTTATTTTCATTAGATGGCAATTCGATTATTTTACAGAGAGAGCGTTACCCGTTGCATGGAACAATTTTATCAAATTTACCAGCTTTTTAAACGATTTTTAAACCGCTTAAATACCCTTATCTCGAGGTAAAAAGGGTAAAGGCGAACTTGTCGGTAATAACTCAAGCGGCAGGAGTAAATCGTAGACTTTACTCTTAGCTCTTCGACTACCTGGAGGAATCAAGTAACAGAACATAATATTACAAAACGAGACAATCTGACCTACAAACCGACCAATAAGTGAAAGTCGAACGATGTAATAGATGGCCTGTGTATTTTGTATATAAGAAAGATCACGACATAATGAATACCATATAAAATTTATTATCGTGCATTCTAAGTAAGATATTAAAATATTTTATGGATTTTACTATGCATTGACGCTAACATCCATACCTGTTATAAACATTACGAAAGTATGGATACACAGTTCTCTGGCAAACATTTCCTGATCGAATAAACTGATTCAAAGCGATCTGGAATCATACAAAGATCATTTTCTATTAATCAAATGTCATAGATAAATTCAGAGTATATAAAGAAATAAATAATACACTAATAAGATATTTAAATATTGCTCTTTATTCAGTCAATTACTTTATTCAAGTCTTTTATATATAATCGATGACTAAGTGAACGATTTAAATACTTCTAATTCACAAGTATGTACGCAAATAGAATCAATTATACCACTCTTTATGGAAGATATCCTTGCTTCAGTATTATTACGCGATTATATCACGAATGCACACGAGGAAAATCAGAGCATTTCTCCAGCTCACAGAAACAGTTGATTCCGTATCTTTTGTTTCGTATACCAGATACTGTCGTATGTTGTTTGGGAGCGAAATCACGTGACGTTGGGGATCGTAAAAGTGCAGATTGCTCAGCGGAAAGACCCCCTCGTAATGCTATCGCTTACCCTTCCAATGCTCCCTTCGAAAGCTGAGTCCACGCCTACGCGGTTTATCGACAAGAACATATTCCTCCCGAGTGGACCTTGAGGATTGCTAGGAAGTGCATCGAGGACAAAAATGCGAATGATCTCATTGCTGGTTCAAGCACAAATGTCAGCTTCGTATTGTTTTGCCCCACTAGAATACTAGCAATGACTCCAATCTGTGGCGTTCGTTGTGGGAGTGTTCATTTACTTGTTCTTATTAGAAACTTTCCCGCTTCATATCAAGGGCATTATTGCCTATCCCGGGCTAATAAGACACGTGAGCGCCATTAATGTTTACAATTGTCAGTGGATCACATGTATATTGTTCATGTGCGTGTTCATTACGTATGATAGGATTACCATGCTGAAAATACTAACCTGCTACCATTCATGAAACCACCACGCCCAAACTTCAAAAGATATCAGTATCTGATTCCATTACACGCCTTAGAGAAAATCGCAATCAGAAAATTTGATTGAACTCTAATACCAAAGATTGATTTTTTAGGAGCAATTCAACCCAAAAACAATTATGAATATGATACAGAATTAAGTAGTTCTATCGATTTCTGCCAGAAAAATCTAAGCTATCAAGAGGTAAACAACAACCCCAAAACTTTAAAAATTTTTTTCGTACATTTTCCGTGTATCAATAGTTCTGAGCTTCTAAATTTCTCAATAGATAATATTAATTAGATATAAGATTAATCTATATACCTTTATTTATCCATTCCATTGAACATTTGTGGAGAATGCTTCATTGTAATTTCATCGTAAAGATAAACGATGAACAGGATTACATTGAGTTACATAAATTTTCGTTCAGTTTTGTACCTAAATATCTATAATCCTTCGATACCCTTATGTAGACTTTGGCTTCCTTCACGTTGTTCAAAGCGTATTCCAGGAAATGCGCTCTAACAGAAATCGATCGCATCTCGTGGATAGCCTAACCATAACCTGCCACCCAACCTCCTCCTCTAAAAGCGGGAATTCTAAACTTCGACCCTTGGCCCTATTTTCTTTGTTATTTTAATCGGTTAACGTCTTGATATCCTTTTGGTTCCTCAAGCACCAAAATTTTAAAAGTTTTTCGTTGCAAATCTGCTTACAAGACTACAAGATATTTTTTTTCGAAACAGATACATTATTACTATTTTTTTTCTCCGACTTCAATGCGAACGAGTAGGTGTACATGGTCTCATTTTATACTTCTTTTATTCATATCCTTCGATTACAGGACAATCATCAGTTCAATTTCAAATTACGATCTTCGTGATACCGTGTAAAACACAAGGTAACCTTTTTCGAAAGTGATTGAAGAGGCTCGACTTAAAAGATAATAAGAGGAACGGCCATTCTAATAGTATTGAAAAATATCTTTATTTCATTCGCATTAATCGTTGGATCACAATTCATTATTATATGATCTTTCGATTATCGCTTCTGAAAATATGACAGTTCATCGATGACCGAAAGAATAGCTTGGTCAACTCCACGGTTATGTTAACCACAACCAGGAGGAATGATTTAGAAATTATATTTCTTGTTTACATCAAATTCATATAGGCATTTCAACAGCTATAGTAGATATCTCTTCTCCCTAAAAGCGGTACATTCTCCAACTATATTGATACATAGTTCTATGTAATATATTCACTAACAGACTTTGTTTGTCAAAAAGGTATATAGCACAGAAGATGGATTTAGGATTAACTGAATAACGTTCACAACAATTCCAACAGAGGTATCACTAAATATGTTTATCAAGAAGTCTCAAAAAACCCTGCATCATCGTAGAAAATACAAAAACTCTAATGTTATCATTTGAAGTTTATCTTTGTTGAGTGTAAGAAAACAAAGAAGGGAAAGGAACTATCATGATGATCTGAAACTTCGACGGCAGTGATAATATTATGATTCATAAAGCACAACACACATCCTTACAATCATTGGCGTGCAGTGACCAATATACAAACGAATATTACAAAATTTAAAGCACAAATTTAGCCAAATCAAGATCCAAGCACAGATCTAATTGAAATTTCACGCAGATCGTTTATGATACCGAAATACTGATAATAAAACGATAATTATAAATTTCTGGTGCCAAGTAAATACGTTAACGTCATAATATTTCAAAATATAAATACGTAGGCTGGTGTTGGCCAAATATTTCCTCACAGTTTTCGGACTGGGCGTAACACTTATTTCTCAAGGCCTTAAATAGGCCAACATGATTAAGCTAAAATTAATACAAAAGAACTTCAAAACGATGCCACTACAATATCTACGATTTTCACTGTTAGATAGAAAATGTGTATGATGGGTGGATAGTTTCATCTGAAGCCCAAGAGTTTACCAATGAACATATCATGTGACCACATCCTATCTCATTCCAACCTGACTGTGTGAATCCACTCCTGATGCGCGAAGACAAATGACTAATGCAATTGAGAGCGTAGAAACAAGTTGTAGCTATGACGGAACGCACTATCTTTAATCATGTAGTATTTATTTGTAGAAGGTAACAGGAATTTATGAAACATGAAGGATTCATCTTCAAAACCTGTTGAAGATGAGGAAAATCAAGAAACATCCACTACCGAGGCTGTACGTATTACCGATGTATTTTAATATTTGTTTTCTTTTTGAATACTCAGTTGCAATGAGATTTTCGCTAATTTCTTGGATAATTTCTTTTCCTTTGTGGTGAAAAAGGATACTGTCAGTTCTGACGGCGAAGATAAAACAAGTACTTCTTCAGAAGAAATAGAACCTAAGTTAAAGTACGCTCGGTTGATGAACGATATTCAGAATATTCTTTGTAAAGATGAAGCAAATTGTATGGCAGTGCACCCCAAGGTCTAAAAGAGTGTATTTATATAAATTATATTGAAGGTTCCTTTTTGTTTCCCATGTCTCTCATGATGTATCTTTCACTGGCAGTTCTTATGCCTTGGAACTCGATTTGGTACCATTCATATACTGGATCATCAAGGGAACAAGATTAAGGACAAGGAACTCAGGGCACATTCTGTTATGGTCAATCAGATAAGCATTGACGATAACGGTGATTTTATTGCAAGTTGTTCTGATGATGGGAAGGTTAGCTGGATGAATATAACTTGTTGTTCAACTTAGCCATTGAGCTGTTGTGTCTGTGGTCACATTTATTGATCCTATACGTTTTACTGTAGGTATTTATTTATGGACTATACACTACAGAAAATACACATAATATATCCACGGGAAGACTAGTTAAATCAATTGGCATAGATCCTAATTATTACAAATCAGGATCTGGAAGAAGGTTTATAACAGGTAAGTGCACTTCATTTACCTATAAATGTAAGCTAGTTGCTATTTCAATTTATCTCATCTTTTGTTTCTACATAAACATTTTATTCATTGTTTTAATATCCTATTTCCTATTAAAGTTGGTTTTTTATTTAAATGAAAGTATTACAGAGATAAATTATGTAAGTGTTACCTGTAAACAAAACATCTCATACTTTATCTTTATCATTGATGCTCGTTCATAAAACTAATCATTAAATAGTTTTGCTGCAATAAAAAAATAGCCTTATCTTAATTCAAGGAACAAATAAATTATTTTCATTTATATTACTTTAAATTAAATCATCATGGATCAGTGGCATATGAATTTTCAATGGTTTCTATGATATCTTCAATTTTAGTTACTGCTAATTCTAATTGTACAATAACAATACCAATATTTGTCATTCCAATGTTCAGTCTTCTAAATGTAAGTTTTCTGTTTGTTGGAAAAGTGAGTGAAGTAATGAAAATTTTATCTTGCATACATTGTTTATAGTATTTCTGAGAGATTTTGAAATCATCTTAAAAATACTATGTTAAAAACCTTGTAACCAGAAACTGCATATGCTGCTCTTAATATTTTTTTATGAGTGAATTATTATTCTTGTAAATCTAAGATTTGAATTACACTTTTCAGTGGTGTTATAATATTTTATGGGAAACAATTTTATGAAATTTATGGCTTATCATAGATTTGAATGTGACTCAGTAATTTGATGTGCTTTTTAAAAGGTTTGTGGCTAAATATCATTTGAATCTGCAGGAGATGAACGATTGACATTGTACGAGAAAACAGGCTTCCTAGCCAGGATAAGGTCCTCAATTCTGGCTGAAACGGAAGGAATAGGAGGTTTGGCTATGAATGCTGGCAGCTATAGTGGTGGTTTGATAGGCAACCTAAAGTGGCGTGGGCGTTTTGTTGCTTGGGCAGGGCATGTTGGTGTCAGAGTGTATGATCTTACAGCACGATGCTCTCTTGGGCTAATCAAATGGAGTCGATCACCTGGGTAAGTTTTTGTGTGGTACATTTTATGTTTAGTCCATAGAGTTATGTCAAATATTAGTATTGATAAAATAAAAATCATATACATGTTTTTGCTTAAAAATCAATCAAAAATTGAGTCTTTACATGTTTTTGCTTAATTTCAATTATCTCTAAAATTGCATATTTCAGAACTGAAACTTTGATGGTTAAATATGTCCAGTTGTGTAATATGAATTATTTAATTCACTGAAAATTGCTTTGAATCTGATTTCATTCTCTCATAATATTAGCTATTTATAAACGGAGTGGCATTTTCTTTATGGTAACAAGTAAGGGTTTGTGACCAAACTTTAAAACAGGAAAAATGCTAGACTTAATTTGAAGTTGATATGTCAATAATTTTTCTCCTTTATATCACGTTGGATTAATATCTGATCATCATCCAAACTGAGTGATCTTGATTCTAAGTATCTAAAGTCCATCTAATTACTAGTTTTTGGGTATTCTATATGAATTTGAGTAACCATTTTATGCCTATGTTTGTACTCCTAATTTCTAAAAAACTAATGTTTTACCTTAAAAGACACAGGAGACAAAGTATAACCTAATTCTTTAAGTTCTGTTTTTTTCTGGTTTAACTATTCAAATATCTTTAAATGGTTAACTGTATTTCTATATAACTATTGTGATATTTATGCATTTAAATTATGCTTAACCTTCACTTCTATATTTCTAATGAATGTTGGAATGATTTTATTTTACTTAAGTATCTTCTGCTGTAAGATAAAATGCTAATGTTTAATTAATAAGTCTGAAATTATTTATGTGACTTAAGGGCCCTTCCAGAGGATTTTAGATGCAATCTCTGTTGGCGTGATGATCATACCTTATTGGTTGGATGGGTTGATACAGTCAGAGTCTGCATTGTGAGGAAACGGAAAGAGAATGAACTCCGTGCCTCCCTCTCACCCCTTTCACCTGCAGCTGTGGCATCATATGCAGAAGAACTACCAGAATATGTTGTGGAGCCAGGTACTCTATTCATTCACAATGTCTTGAAGTTTTATGGGCTTATGCATTATCACTGAAAATTTTCTTATAAATACCATTGTGACCATTGTATTTATTAAAACTTCTTTAATAAGAATATTAAATGTTGGTAACATTTTATATATGAAGAAATGAATTACCATAAAAGTGCTGCTTAATTTATAATTTCTTTTGATTTGCCTCAAAAGAAATTAAATTCTAAATTTGCAAAAGATGTCCTATTATTATTATTACAAGTATAACCTTTCTTACTTTTAATCTCAGGATACCATACAATATTATATGCTTATAATGGGTTTTCTTCTTTGAAAGTTCATATTATTCCCTAAAATGGTTAAATACTGTTCGTGGTACCATTAATGCTCAACGTTGCTCTTCATATAGGAAATGTTTTCTTGTATGATTTATTTCACAAATTATTATATATATTAATATATGTCAGCTGTCAGATAATAATACTATTACTTTTGATTCTTCCTTACAGTATGGACTTTTCGTACAGATTTTTTTATAAGTGGAATCGGTCCATTAGGAGACAATCAATTAGTATTGCTGGGTTTCTCTAAGGAGCTAGATGAGGAAGGCAAATCACATCGTCCTCGAGTGCATATTATGGAACCAAAAGATACAAGGTGGCCTACATGTGGTGATGAAGACAATTCTGGGGGTGAAGACCACATTGAAGTCTGTACAGATAGTCTATCAATGCAGAATTTCTGGAATTACAAATGTAATGACTATCACCTTGGTAAGATATCTTGGATCTCATACATCCAGGCATAGTAAAATATTATATCATTATAATGCTATTAAGTGAAGGACATTGCTTATTAATGAATTGCTTTAGTTGAAAAACCTATAATCAGTCAGTAGTTACTCTGTCATTGCTTAATATACTCTATCATCTAAAATTAAAATAATATCTCCCTTTCTTTCAAATCCACTCCGAGGAAATATACCTCAAATAAAAAACTAATATATGTATCAAGCAAGTCAATTTATTATATATGTAATATATAGTTAATTGTATTCAGATGTTTAAATGCCTTAGTCATTTAACTACCTTTCGGTGGTTCATCATATTATTTTTTAAAAGAATAAATAATCAAATTTAAATAGTGAAGGGAATAAATAAATATACAGAAAGAAATATTTTCTCCTAAATTTGAAGCTCTTTTGACCTCTATCTTACATCATCCTAACAAGATCTCTATGCCATGTTTTCACTTTTTGTTCTGTCTTTACAGAATGCTTAATTGAAGAAAACCGATTTTTTATTCTGAATCCCAAAGATGTGATTGTAGCCAATCCATATGATGCAGATGACCGTATTCAATGGCTTATGGAGCATAGGTAAAATAATAAATAATACAAAAAATAATGAAGCACAAAATCAAAAGAATAAGATCCTATATAATATCCATTATTAACAAATTTTGCTGGCCATAAGGAAAATACTATTTTTATTAACTTGATAATAGTAAATTGATGAAAATACTTTTATTTGATTCAGTTGAATGTTTTAATGAAGAATTGCTCTGTGTTATGCTATTTTTATTTTGGAATTCCTTTATGAAATATTATTGTACTGTAATTTAGTGAAGTGAAATTCTTAGTAGTATTGGTTTATCTTTTTTAAGTCGTTATGAGATGGCTATGTTGGCTGTGAGTGAATCAAATGGAATCAATAAACCAAAGAGACACACCCCATTGAGTGTTGGTAGAGCCTATCTTGATCACCTGTTGGCTGAAGAAGAATTTTCTAAAGCTGGAGAACTTTGTCAAAAGATTCTTGGTGAGCCTACTCATTATCTTATTATGTTATTGAACAAGTTGGCCAGTTGATTGATCAGTGAATAAAAGACTTCTATGCTAGAGACAACAATGCTAGAGTTATCATCACATAAAGAGAAAAAATTCAAATTTTCAGTATGAAACTCACATTTTATTGCAACTATATGTAGAAAACTTAATGAATGCAATTTAGGCACATGATTTCTCTCTGATTTTAGTTATCAGTTTCTCGAAAGTTACCGAAGAGTAACCATAATGATTTTATTTATTTTCCATTTGAAATAATTTTTGATTGCAAATTTTATTTTATTCAATAAAAACTGACTAATATTCTCTGTAGCATATTGAAATACCTCAAGACCTGTTTCAATATGTATTCCATATATTCACTACTATGTTTTATATCAAAGTTTTATGTTGTATATTTTCTCTTAATCAAATATGAATAAGTTAAATAGATTAATTTATTAAATTTCTGTATATTTATATTCTCATAGATTCACAGGCAGCCATTCATGAATCATTCTGTAGAAATTTGTCTTTTTTATCTTAACTCAGGACAAGACAAGAATCTTTGGGAGCAAGAAGTTTTCAAGTTTGCTACAATTCGTCAGCTTAGAGCTGTAAGTCCGTATTTGCCTAGGGGAGAGGAAAAAGTGGCTGGAAAGAAGGACTGCAAGTTGGATCCTCACATTTATGAAATGGTCCTGTATGAATATTTGAAGATGGAGCCTGAGGTATACCGTTTTATAGATTATTTGTATCCAATGATTAGGTTTATCACTCAACCTACATTGTGCACTACTAGGTGTCAAAACATTTCATCTATTATAGATTGTCCCTTTTTTAAATTTCTAAATGCAGTGTAGTGTTCTGTAGTAACCCTCTTTGAATAAAAAGTAATGAGCAAAGATTTATTGTACAGTCTCCATGGGGACAAATTATCAACAGTTGAATCTGTTCTTTTTCTCTTGAATATCTTGAAGTAACCCTCACAAATAACTTGTCATAGAGTACTGAAATTTTGTAACCCATATGCTAAAACTTTAAAGATAATTGGCTCTGTATAAGGTTGGCCTGTTTGAGTGAAGAATTAGTCTTTGAGTCATGTTACTTTACGCTCACCTTCACTTTACATGATGTGTATATGTATGTTATCTGTCGATAAGAGTAGCATTAGTGAATTAGAAATTATACTATATATAACAATATTGAAGAATGAGGAAAGAAAAAAGGCATCTAATGAAATCAATTTAAGAAATTGTATTTCCCATGATTAATATGCAAGAGTAATCAATCTCATCCCAGAAAGTGGATTAAGGGGTATTTAAGTAGAGGTAGAATTCTGTTTATTTGGATGATCTAACTTTTCACTGCATAACAGATATAGATTCCATATTTAACTGCCTATACTGCTGGTAATAAAATTTCCATCAGAAGTTAATGTATATGATTATAATGTAAAATCCTTTCAGCGCAAAAAAGGAAATATCTTTAATGAAGCATAAAATCTCTCTTTATTCTTATCATTTTATCTCATTCAAGGAATAGAATACACTTAAATAATAATAAGTATCAGTTCAAGCATTGCTGAATTATGTTTTTAAAGGTGCTATACCTGTTAATTTATAAATAAGTGTTACCTCTAAAATGTAAAATAAAAGAGGTGCACTCCATTAAAGGAATTTTATAAAGATATCACATTTAAGAAGAAAACTAATGTTCATGTTATCATAATAAAATGACTAAAATTTCATTATCCTGATAAGTCAGTCATAGATGAAAATTATTTTATGCCAATGTTTAAAATTTTCTAATATTTACTAAAAATTTTCCATATCCATTCTAGGGATTTCTAAAGCTGGTAAAAGAATGGTCTCCAACTCTCTATAATGTTCCAGCTGTTGTAAATGCTGTTTTAGAGCATTTATTGGTGATCAGGAATGTTGGAGGTATGATGGATGAGTCAAGTGGGGATTTGCAAACTGATGGCACTAGCCAGGGAGAGTTGTTAATGCTTCTTCTGCAAGCGCTTGCTATTCTTTACTCGCATGAGGGGAAATATGACCGTGCCTTGGCAATGTATCTCAAGTGAGTATTTTGTCTCTTTACAATTTTTTATATTTATCCAAATGATAAAGGGAAATAAGCTATACTCATTTTCATATACATATGATTCTTACCTTTCCAGAATGAAGCACAAAGATGTGTTTCCTCTAATAAAAAAGTATAAATTGTACGATTCAATACCAGAAATGGTTATAGGTTTAATAGAATTGGATAAAAGTCAAGCCATTTCACTTTTCTTGGATGTAGTGAATGTGCCTACTGACATGATTGTTGACCGTCTTCAGTCTCATCCTCAATATTTATACGAGGTAATCTAGTTTGTCTGTTCTTAAACTGAAATCTTATTCCCTTAAATAACATTGAAAATGTCTTATTGTTTGCCATAAAAGCTAAGTAATCTAAAGGTAAAGTTAATATGACGTTTTTAGTTTTCAAACAGCTATTTTCAATCATTAATTTTAATTTGAGTTCTAAGGTAAATGTTTCTTAGGAAAATCATGTTATTCAAAATATTTATAGAAAAGTCATATTCGCAAAGTTAAATACAGTTTCATTATCATTTTTCACTTTCTTAGTCAGTCATTGACTTCAGTGTGACTAACAATAAGTTAATAACATATTTTGGATATTCATTATAAGTTTTATATGTTATGTATTATTTGTATTGTGTATTATCTTTCTGAGTACTCTTGTGTACAAGATGCTTTTGCTTGATAACTTTAAAACAAATTCATTTACATATGTGGAAAAATTCAACTCCATTTGTTCCTGTCGTGATTTACATTAATCCATGTTCCTCTATTACAGTATTTAGATGCTTTAGAATGCCGGGACTCAAAGGGTTCAGCACGTAAATATCATGGACAGTTAATGAAGCTTTATGCAAAATTTGATCGATCAAAGCTATTGCCTTTTTTATGTCGCAGCGATCATTATCCTATTCAGAAAGCCTTAGATGTTTGTAAGGAGTTGAAGTATTTTCAAGAGATGGTTTATTTATTAGGTTGGTAATGAATTTCTATTTTATTCCCACGTTGTAATCCTCCCATATCATCTTGTGGGCATTTTCAGCTAATATAATGACTTAGTTCTAGCTAACTACTAAGTATTTTTTTTTTCAAAATCTTTCTTGTTCCTATGGTAATTTGGTACTTAATATTGAAAAAGTATTAATAAGTCATGAGTGCCTCATGCCTGAACCTTGATGTGGGGCAGATGTTAACTGAATCATTAACCTTTATCTTCATGAATATATTTTATTTCTTTTACAATAAATCCATTTTAATATTACTCTAAAAGCTAAAATTAGAAGTATCTAGGAAATTTTTTAATTTCAAATTGATTAGTTCTTTGAAGTGAAGTAACCAAGAACTTCTGGTGAGCCCTACAATTGTTCATAAATTTTTCAGAGGAATATTTTCTCAAATGATTATACATTTTCTTTCCTCAGGTAGGATTGGTAATACTAAAGAAGCATTAAATCTTATTACTCAACAATTAAAAGACATAAAAGAAGCTGTCAATTTTTGTAAGCAACATGATGACATGGAACTTTGGGAGGATCTAATATCTTCTTCATTGGATAAACCAGGTTTGTCTGCTCGTCTAATGTTTTGCATATTAGTATGAAGATATTGAGTATGTGCTGTTTATTGTATAATTTACTTCGGATTGCATGTATTAGTATTATTTATTTCAATGATAATCTATTTTCAGAGTTTGTAACATACCTACTTCATGAAATTGGAACTTATATTGATCCTCAAATGCTTGTACAAAGAATAGATCCAAAAATGAAAATTCCTGGACTTAAGGAGTCTTTGGTGAAAATGATGCAAGATTATAGATTACAGGTATTCACAAAGTGACTAATCAAATCTTCTATATATCTTTAACTACAGGTCAATCAGGTTCATTTATAGAGTATTTGATGCTGTTTCCGTATGCATAAATACTTGTATAGGTGATAATTAATTCTTCTATTTTATTTTATTGGAACTGTCAATGCTATTTATTGAATAATTGAATTATTATTGAATAGCATCTCTTGCCACCTATCAATTTCAACAAAGAATACAGAATTCTGATTATAATAAATAATATCACCTTAAAAATTTTGAAATACTTGTGCTAATTATGGATCATTCTGTCCTATGAAGTTATTCCTATAGTAAACATTGATAAACATTGAATTCTGATAATTCAAATGCTATAGATAAAACTATAAAAGAAAGTACTATTTTATATGTTACTGTATTTATGTCTGGAAGCACAATATAGATTTTGTTTCATTAAATGGACAGTCACGAAAAATCATCATTACATTCTATACCTTAATTTTTGCAGGTTTCAGTTCAAGAAGGTTGTAAAGAAATTTTAGTTTCGGATTATTTCAATCTCCAAGAGAAAATGGTTAAAATTCAGGAGAGGGGGATGGAAATCAATGGTAAGAATTGTTTTTTCTGATGTTATAAATTGAGGTTGAGATTTTTAATATCTCAAACTTTATAATATTTTAAATTCATGAGCATAAATTTATATTTTGTCCTTCCTCTATACGTATTAAGGGTTCAAATTCTTTATTATTCTAGTGTTTAGAAGTACCTTTACTAAGTTAGGTGATACTATAGTCAACCATATTTATTTGATGTTTTCTTTTTACAGAAGAACATCTGTGTGGTGCATGCAATCAAGCCATTGTATCCAAAGGTATGCCAAGTTTGGTTGTTGGTTAATAATTACAAAAGGTATTTCTATAAATTAAAAAAATGCAGAAAATAAATATTTTAATTGGATTCTACAGTAATTACTGATAGCCATTGGAAGATGTTTCACTATAGAAATAATGGACATGGAAAATGAAACTTGTAACTAAATGTTCAACATCCTTTTACAGAAGGTGTTGAGAAAGTGTTGTTCTTATCTGTTAAAACATTCTCATTATTTGAACATGGTTGGTTTTTGTATTAGTTATTGATAAACAAGTTAGTTTGTTGTAATGACATAGCATGAAATTGAATTATTATTTATGTTTTATGTTCCATCCGTTTTCCTCTCAACAGACTCCAGGCATGCTAGCAATGTTGTTATTTTTTACTGCAGGCACGCATTCCATGAAGAGTGTTTACCTGTTCTAAACAGTATGGTGAGTACATTTTATTTCTCATGTTTGATGAATTGTTGTTTAATCCTACCTATATATTTATGTAATGTAATGCCCTGAAATTTTGAAAAACAGTCTTGATATCTTGCTATATAAACCGATTTTCTTTGTCCCTAATTAACAGTTTGTTAAGAAATCCTTAAATAAATCTATTTTGAATTTCAGACATGCAGTATATGCCTTTCTCATAAAAAAGACACCAGTTTACCTTCCTCATCATCAAGCAGAATATGAACGAATATAATGCATTAAATGCACTTATTTTGTCCTGGCCATAGTGTCAAATATCTTATCCAGGATGGTTTTGCATGGACAGGTAAACTGATACCTTGTCTAGCAAAAGAGCATATGGCCTGTTTTATGGTCTTTCTATTTGTAATTATAAAGTATTTGTTGTCAATAAATTGCAATTTTATTATTTACTGTACTTATTACTATGTACTTATTACCTCTAAGATTGTTCAAAAATGTTACTTAGTCTTATTCTTTTAATTTAGGCATACTTATTCATTAATTTTCAAAGATAAATTGCATTAGGTATAATTACTTATATTGAAGTTGAAGGGTGGATTGAAGAAACATCTTGCAAAAAGCTATCTTGAAAGACTCAAATTACTTTTTAGTTTTTACTGTGGGGTTAGCCCTTAGAAGATTTTCTACAGCATCAATAGTGTTGAACCTCAAACTTCTATGTCAACTTAAGTCTGAAGAAGTAAATTCCCATTTCCTATTGTCAAATGTTTGCTTACTAGTTAAATTGAAACCATTTGTGGGTGGAGTTAAAAATAATGAAGTAATTGGAGAATTTGAAAAAGGTGCTATGAATCGATGGAAGATTCAGATAAGAGGAAGTACAGATGAACCTGTAATAACTGCTTGGACAAATGAGTAAATGAAAGGATATTGAGGGAAAACGTGTAAAGAATAGAAAAGGAGTAGCAACTGACGACAAGACCACGATGGAGCAGGAGGTGGGGTAGTTGTTGAAAGAGGAGGGGACGATGGGGGATAGTTTGGAAGGAAAAAAGGGGTATAGAGAGAGTGGATGGATGCAAAAAATGGCTTGTTTTCCGAAGAGTGTGTGAGAGGAAACGCCGTGGGAAAGGATTTTCGTTCGTTCCGATCGGTTGGTCATTCTGTGTGCGAGGGGTCAAGAGTTCGAGAGACTGAGAGGTCTCTTACTTCCTAGCTCACCTACGTTCCCACACTCCCCCGCAGTGAAAAAAGTGAATGTTTGCAGTAGCCATTACTCGGGGATTCTTTCGTAATAATTCATGGAGAATTACATTTCATCACTCTCTTTACGACAACCAAGAGCACGCACGGCACTGATTTCCCGTTTTGCTGCCAAATTGCGTTTTTTCTTTGATACTTTGACATATCATCGGTTGATTCAATTGTTGGTCACCTTCTAAGTAGTTTTGTGCAAGTCTAAGAAAATGAATTGTTTGATTGAGAGAAAATGATTTGGATCATACGAGGCTAGGATAAGATCTTGATCTACTATTTAAGAAGAACTTAACTTCGTTATCTTTAATTGTATTATCTTTTTTATAGCTTATATTTACCCTAACATCAGTTAATTTATTAAGGTTTCTTCACTTACTTGAATATTTCAACAATTGATATTTTTGGAAGAATTTATCAATAGTGGTAGTACTCAGCTTCACAGGATTTGTAAAACAAATATCTTACAGATGTAATGAAAAACTCTAATTTCTAAATTAATCGTATAAAGAATGAGATCTTTCTTACATATAAGCACTGAGAAAAAGGTATATCCTTTCTATTCCGCTCATGCTTGGAAAGATAATAGGAAAGAATGAGATCGATGAGTAAAAAATTCTGTTTTCTATAACTTTTTGATAAAAAATCGCAAGTTGTAACGGGAAAAAGATAAGCCTAGAATTCTTCCGTATTTCCCACAATTTAAAACGTTGAAAGACTGAGTTATTGTCCATAGAGAAAGCCTCAAAAGGATCCAACGAATTACAATCTCTCATTGAATAATTGAGGGTTGGAAATTAAAATTCTTAAATACTTTTACTAAAGTGCCGTGGATCAATTCTTATCTTTTTGAAAATCGAAAGTAAGAGTTTTACATATTTTTAAACTAAAAATTCGCCTCGATTGAGGAAATAGTGTGTTAAAAAGAAAACAGATATTCCTGGAATTATGAAATAATGGATTCAATGCGCTCCATAGAAATAAAGACACTGAGGTATTTTGAATAAGGAAATTGTTGTCGTTGTATTGTTAGTATCTCCTAAGAGTATAATTAGTTAGTTATTCTAGCAGGTAAATAAACATTGGTGTGAATATGATCATTTAACGCTATTTGCCAAACAAATTCAGCATTACAATAACTACTGGTTTTCTTTCTAAAATATACCAGGCATTATTGCATTTAAAAATTATATTACTGACAAACGCGAGACAGTTACCATCGAGTTAACAAAATACGAGATCGCTTGCATAAAACTAACAGTAATACAAACTAAAACTTTTGAACTTTAGGAATCGGAAATATACTTTTGTCTTAACTCTCTTTTCCATTACTTTACTTTACAAGGAAGGCTTATCGCATGCTTTTTCACTTAAAAGATTCCACTGAAATTAATTTAAAATAAATAGAAATTGTTCTATATTAACAAGTAATCAGTATCACAAAACCCTTGCATAAATTCATATCTTAAAATGAACGCTTTCAAAACAACATGAGAATATTAACCGATTGAAATTATATTATAATTAATTGGACTCAAGCATCACGCATAATTTTAGAACATTCATCACTAACCCGTTCTTTCACAGGTTAACATTTCTGTTCTGTAAAAATGTTGAGGAATAGTGGATTTTAAAACGAACGTATCTCACAAGGCCTTTGTTATCTCCATCTTTCTTTATAGATTATTCTGACTCTCCCTCTCACTCGACGGTCCCATGGTGTAATGGTTAGCACTCTGGACTTTGAATCCAGCGATCCGAGTTCAAATCTCGGTGGGACCTGAAATATTTTTTCTTCCACCAAAAGTGCAATTATTGTCAATATTTTACGGGTTTAACGTAGAATGATGATTATTACATTTCTCACAGTCCTATGAGCTTTCAAAATTTCCCCGTATCAGCGACATAATCACATTTATGATTTAAAAAACTAGTTTTATTAGAAAATTTCAAGCATTATTATTTTCCCATTGTTACTTTAACAATGATTACATGATCATATTATTTTCATATCAATACAATTCCTTTCATTTTGGGAGGAATTTATACGAATGTTTTCAAATCACGTCCGAAACGAAATAGGAGTTCACTAAATGGTATCTATTTTTAAAACCAATATTTATGAAATAATAAAAATTATTATTTAATATTATATTGTAATTTAAACATACGATATTTGGTGCAGTTTAATTATTTATATATTTCATAGCGAATACTGTGCTCTAATATCAATGCTGCTCTTAAGTAGAAGAAGATTGTGACATTTAATACTTCACTCAATTTCTATCTTCATTTGAAACAGTATTTCGCACATTACTATTTTTAATCAAAATCGGTAAAATACATCTTATAATTAACGCTTATGTAATAATTAAGCTTTTCACACATTAAGCGATGCATTAAAACGGAGCTTCATAAGTATTCTCTTTGGTTTCTAGCACACCGAATCTTCTTGTAAATGCAATGACTGGGAGTATCACTCCCTCCTGTGATATCGTATATCTACTTAAAAAGGCTGAATTTGCGATACGTCTCGTCGATACGTAGTTACGACATGAAGAACGCATTACTTCTTCATAACACTAAATTATAAAAGTCTTTTATTTCCAACACTAAATAGCGGCGCATTTACGAATTCGTATAACGGAATTCAATTTCCAGATATGAAGCATTTCCATTCATTTTATGCTTAGAAGACTTGTTATTAAAAAATAGTAGTTTGACATGTTACACAAACATACATATCGGTCCCATGGTGTAATGGTTAGCACTCTGGACTCTGAATCCAGCGATCCGAGTTCAAATCTCGGTGGGACCTTAAAATTTTTCCCTCAAACCCTATTATAGTACATACAATGTAACGTAAGAAATTATAAGATTCGAGATTTTCTCTTACTTTTATGAATGAGCTTAAGAACATATGATACGAGTGTTAATTTCCAAGATATTTTTAGCGAGAATTTTCAGAGCTTCTTCTTGGAATGCACGATATATACGACCAAAAAGTAAGCTTATATAATAATAATATTAATATTACCTGCTTAAGAAATATTTTTGCTTGCACATGCCATCTTATATAGGCTAAGAGATGGTAAGTTATAGAAGATCAAATATTTATAACCCTTTTCAAATGATACTTCCTGAGAATTGTATTTTATTTTTTCCAATTGTTATATCACCGGTCCCATGGTGTAATGGTTAGCACTCTGGACTTTGAATCCAGCGATCCGAGTTCAAGTCTCGATGGGACCTATCCTTTTTATTCGTCATGGATACTGGATGTAAAAATATTTACTTAGTTTATTTTTCTCATACAAACATTAACAAGTTCTAAGTCAAGCCTTAGTATACATCCGAATTAATAATTAAAAAATAACTAAATCTGAATTGCTTCGAGAAATTGCTGTGATTATTTAACAATCTGCAATGGAAAAGAAACTCACGGAGTTACGGAGTTTGATATTTAGTAATCTGAAATGTAAATAGTAATATTTTGATATTAGAGATTTCAAATTTTTTGGAGGTTTTTCAATGGAGATAATTATATAATGCAATGCTAAGATACAATTTTGTTTAACAACGTCATATTTAACAAATTAATTATCTTTTATCTAAAATTATTCGATTTAATTTTCACTATAAGGTATATACACCACTACCATCAAAATTTGATTTTATGGAATCGAATTCAAGTCAGTTTGTTGATGACATAAATAGCTTATTTTTTATATGCATAGTTCAAATGCTTATCAGTCGATATAAAAGATTTAGTTAGGAAATTAGCGATATATTTTCTGAGATACTTTTGAATATATATGTCTAATATTAATCTGATTGAAGTTTTTTATGAATTGAATGTATTTGAAAATCTACATTTTCAATTGCTACGAACGTAAAATTCTCGAATATACTTTTACAACAAATTCGATTCTTTATCTAATTTCCATTCCGTTATTAACCAAAAACAAAAAGTTATTAATACTACAATGGCCAAATTTATAATATATTTTCAACTTGATTGCACACTTTCTTCAAATGCAAAAAACATACGTTGTACCGATTCTTCAATTTTAAAAAGTTAGGTTCCACCGAGATTTGAAATCGGATCGCTGGATTCAGAGTCCAGTGTGCTAACCATTACACCATGGAACCGATATGTACGAGTCATCAAGTACAAGTAATAAATAAATTACACTTGCTCTTGCTTAGTCACTAGTCACATCAATAATAAACCTAAAATTTCTTGTTCGAATAAAGCTATCTAAAGCGACGTTCGAAAACCAATATCGATCTAACCGATGATATCAATGACATAAACATAACCGATCGTTTGAAAGCTTCGTCGAGGTTGCGACATTAGTATAGCGAATTGCAAATTCAGCATCTACAGTAGTTTGAGTGAACTAACATAAGAGAAACGCGTCGAACGAGCGATTCAGTTGCAAGAGATGATTTTACTATATAAAGATAGAGCAATGTATTGAAGAAACCTCTCAAATAATGACCAATATATACAGGTTTAAATCCTTCTACAACTCCCATTGTGTTTCTTTGATTTGTTTGTCTTGATGTAGCGTACGCTATAATCCCGCGCTACGACATTATTGTAACAATCTAACTGTAAACACTTTAATTAACACATTGGGATTGTTTGAATGGAGGTGTGAGAAACAGTCTATAGATTGGAATATTTAAAATGTTTCTTCAAATTAATTTGGGTGGCACTAAATAATATCTAAAATTAAGCTGATAAAGAAATCTCAATAAAAAACCTTCTCCTCCGCTGCGAATAGAATTCTTGTTTTAATTTGAGGATAATTGAGCACTAACACAACGAAGAACAACAATGACTCAAAATTTGAAAAACTTTTGTCTAGTTACTTTTAAAAATTTAGGGCATGTATTTTCCTCAATCTATCTCCATACATCCTCTACGCTTTAAATTTTTTCTTTAGCGCACTTAGTAGGCATTTCAGGAAGAACATTCTTATTTCATTAAGCTATAATTAGTTTATCTATATGTATGTCCAAAATTGAATTTTTATTGTAGATAATATTAGAGGAGATAGAAAAAGGTGGATTTGTCAAAATTCGGCTAAGTATACAAGATGTTTTAGCATTGCTAACCAATCGCCGAAGGATAAACTAATGAAAAAATTATTCATTTGTTATCTTAAATTAGATGTTAGATTTACAGTTCATTGACCATAATCAACCTAATTTTAGGCAATATTAAAAGTTAAATTTAAAGAAGCGTCACCAAGAATTTTTTAGCATAAATATGATAACAATAAGTACTGAATCATTGCATTGAATAGGATATCTAATAAAACTTTGAAGAAGTCATTAATTACCAGAACGAGAAAAAAAATCAATATCTTTGAGCTACGAAACATCTTTAATGAGAGATTGTCATAATTTTTGTGCTTTTTATTTCTAAACGTAATTTTCCTTTTAAAGAGGCAGTAAATTCAGTGCTGGTTCAGATAACTTTTTCAATATTATTCACTCTGAAATTTCTCGCAAGATGATGGCCAGATAAAAAAAACACCCCCTTAACCAGATGCAAATGAAACGAAAACAATGTAAAAGCCAATAAAGTTTTACGACAGCAATACTCTATAACCACTTCGGCAATCATCGTAAAAATTTAACACCGATCTCGAACCAAGTATCCGTCCGTATGCTTCCCAGGGCAGGGGGAGGGGCATCTCCGTGCGTGGAAAGAAACATGGAAGAACTAATTCATCCGCATCATCCTCGGACGTTTACCAAATGGTCAAGAGCCGCTGGATCCTCCTCCATCGTTAAAAAGAGTCTCTCGTAAAGTCGACCAGAGTTGACATTGTATTTCCCCGCATCTTTTAGCGACCTAAGGATATTAGTCCGAAAATTGGTGACGGGTGTGTGTGTGTGTGCGGGTGGTCTGGAACCCTTAATCATCTCACCCCTTCCCCGTCTTGAGAAAGAGACCGCCTTTTGAATCCGTTTCAGGGCGATTCTCTCCCCACCCACTCACACGCCCCATTGACTCCGTTCCCCCAATTAAGCAAATCTGAGGGAGGACTCACTCCCTAACGCGAGCCATGAAATGGGAGCGGTGTATAAAAAAGAGTCACCGGCTGTGTTCTTATGAGAATCTACCAAAAGATCTGCTAGGAGATGAAAGGAAACGTCTATGCGACGGAAATTTCATCGCCATATCGATATCTGGGTTGAAAGGGATGTGTATAAGTGCTTGAGTGAGCGAATCTGGCTACTATTAAGGATCCATTAGAAACGGTCTTCTTCTACTGGAAAACACCTGGGTTTGGCTGTCGTTAGGTTTTTTTGTTGTCTTATTGTTTGTGTTATTTACATCCGAAAATACGTGGACGGTTCACCTCGTCCGGGTGTATAACTGCGAGTTTTTAATTGAGATGTAATGAATACGTATTCATAATACATCAATGTTATTACAATCAATAAAGTTAGTGTATGGATTTTATATACATTACATTACATTATTTTAGATTATTTTTGTATGTTATGAAATATATTATCTATGATTATAGCATACAATAATAGATTAATTAATAACAAGGGGTTTATTATATTATAACAAAGGACGACGGATGCCTGAAAAAACGTTTACTTGATTTTATTGCTAAACGTGTCAGTTAAATATTTCGATTACTCCTCTGTAAGTGAAAATTACCTTCCTCTAATCTATTATGCACTCATAGTTTTTTGAATTGTGGATGAAAGTTTTTAACTTCGTGCCAGACTATGAAGGTTTACTCCATGCCTGGAATGTTACATATTTACGGGACTTGAGTTACTGGCTCTAATTAGAAAGCCTTACAGAAAAGTATTATATCCTATGAACGGTAAGATATTCGCTCTAATATTCAAAAGCAACTAAGTATACTCCAAGGGACTTCAAGTTATACTCATTCCTATCGCTGCAAGAATTCAGTAAATGGAATATACGTAAACCAATATAGCACACATAGGATTGGGGTTTAGGGGTTGTACAGAAATGATGTACACCCAGGAATAAACCTAAGGGAAGTTGGACTTGAAAAATTGACGTGACCAGGAATCGAACCCGGCTCTCCTATTTGTCAATTGAATCAGACTTTTCTTAAGTATATTCTTTCTTGGGACTACTTTAGCAAATTAAAAATATATATATACGATTCATGGCATTATGTATATAGACAAAAGTGAATGTTATTTTGAAGCATTTCTAAATATTCATTTCCTTTCCTATAAAAGCGAATTTGTGAAGGATTCTGAATTTAATAGATAAAAACAAATTTTCCTATCCTTTACATCAAAAGATATAAGCAAATACTCCAGTTAATTAATTAAGATATAAAAATCATAAAAAAGTTTACCCCCCAATTTGTCATCTTAAAGCCAAGTGAGATCAAAATTCTATTGCCTATAAGACATTTCATAATTAGTGAAGATAACACAGAAGTCGCGAATACAGGATAAAAATAACAATAATAATAAACAACCTGATACTCGAATTAACCCAGAATTTAGTTGCCATGTCGAAACCTTTTGAATTGATCAAAGAATCCAATTTGGATTCTAATGGTTGCTATGCGAGTCTAAATTTCTTTTGATATTCATCCTTTGAATTAAGAAGTCCTTCATCTGAAACCATCTCTCTTTGTATTTAGTTCTGCGAGAAAAAAAAGGCTGCGAAGATGAAAAATGTTTTTTCAACTTGAAGTATGCGCAGAAAAAAATGTTCCGTCCAAATTCTAAGTCGTTATTTTAGGGTTTCTTAGATATATTAAAATAGATCATGTATATTTTTAACTTACCAAAGAACGCGTAAATGTTTGTTTGTTTGTTTGAGTAGCGCGTAACCTAGTAGCTGAATCGAACCTCATCTCTTCTCCTTTAAAGTCTTCATTTATTAATCTCAAACTTCTGCTCATGAATTCTACAGTACATTCAGAGTGAGTGAGTTGAACAGGGTGAAGAGTTTTTGTTTTTTGATTTATTCTACATTACGAGAGATTATATGGTTGCATCCATACTATTTACCATTTACAACAATAGTAAACGTCTCCATGGGAATCAAGAGGGAAAATTGTATCGAATTCTATAATGTTAATCACTCTTATTCACAGCATCCAACCGCGTCTTAATGGGATACAGACATTTTAAAAACTACTTTTCGCGGCAAGAATATAAAATCTGAAATCCTCATATAAGTGCAGAAAACAAAATTAAGAAATTATTTTCGTAAGCTGTCATAACCAAATCGCATTCCTATTAAACGTGGAGACGTAGAGTTCTATATAATTGGCATCTCTATCAGCAATTTAAAAAGGTTCAAGCGATTTACGTATGATTTTATGCACCAAATCTCGTTCTTTGATTTGATACATTCTATTAGATCATAATCGTTAATTTACGAAGCAATTTTACGCAATAAAGTGCAAATCTTTTGTAAAATGAATTTTTTAATATAATAAAGATACGCATTAAAGTATTTTAATTACACAAAAATATTATCATTCACTTGCTATACTCTAAAAGGTAGCCTGCGTGGTAATTATATAGAATAATCAAGATTTATTTAAACCGTTTCATAAGTTTAAATTGCGTTTCCAATTTTCAATACCGGTTAAATTTTCAACCAATAAACTCCATAAAATTCTGAGAATCTATTAATTCGTTAAAGTTTCAACAAACAGCTGGAATAAAAATTTGATCGAGAAATTAATCTATAATACTACTCGGCTATTACAAATTATTATGAAATTTATTCAGTTAAAATGTATTAGTGAATGATTCAACAAGATAATTCTATGATAACGTTCCTCGTACTTCATAATATTTTAGATTAGCCCTATCATGACTTAATAATTGTAAAATCTTTCATTTTTTGGAAGGAATGAAAGATTCCCGCATTAATAGAAATAATGAACAATGTGATCAATGTGATCAATGCAATATGTTGAGAAAATACGAAAAAATGAATCCGCCCAGAAGATTTGAATCGTTGTATAAATGTAGCACAAAAAGGGAAACTTTTTATAATTAAATGTGTGAGAAAGAGAAAAATCTTCAACCCAGTAAAGCTCGTAACTTCAGAATCCCAAAAATCTATGCGAACCATCTGAGAAGAAGGGGAAAAATTCCGTCGAAATTTGGACATTTGAAAAGCAGGAAATAATCGCAGTTGGCTTACACGATTTCTCCCGATGAGCGTGAAGAAACCCAAAACAAATGTTTTCCTGCAATTATGCGCGTGGTCACCAGGGCGGAAGATGTAGAAGACTTTTTCTGCTCCAAGGGGGCGGGGCATAAAAATGGTCACGTGACCAGTTGGGCAGCTGCTGCTCCTATCCCGTGCCCCGATCGCTCCCAAAGAAGAACGCGAGTTGTTTTTCTTTTATTTTTAGTCGCTCTTGGTGGTAAAACCCGCCGTTCAGACATCTTGTGCTAATTGCTTTCGGAAATACCCGTATAAAGTGAAGCAGAACCTTAGTCTGCATACTTTTGGAGCAACTCCTTCGTTAACTTTTTAATGCTAATTTAAAGTATGCATTTAGATTCAAATAATCTGAATTTAGATGTTTTGTAGAGTATTATTATCATTGCATAATTTATTCCGTTCAGTTCTAACTATTTATGAATATAATTAACTACGATAAAAAGTCGTTTATAGCTATAGCATACTCTTCGCTTCTAAGAAAATCTAATACAACTAAATTTATATGATACATGTTAGAAATAGTTTATTTTTTGAGTAGATATCTAGTTAGAAATACAGAAATGTTATGGAAAATCCAGTGTTTTAGTTAGGGAAATGTGAGCATCAGCATTTACACCAGCCTATCACAATCAGGAAACCAAATAATCTGCTTCTGTAATGGATTTCAATCCAGTCCTTGACAATATAAAAGCTACCTCTTCATCTTCCCTTATACATGTAGATGCCTATCTTTACGCAGAGAAGGTGAATGCTTATTCTTCGCTAATAAATAACTTTCCCCAATAAAAGTGATTTACGTATTCGAATAATTTCTGCACATACTTCCGTTATTTTTCTCAGAGAAAATTCAGTCAATTTCAAACGACAGATTCATTTGAAGGGACGCAAATACGGATGAAATATTACTGCCGAACTTTAGTATTATAAATTTTTAATTCCAAGCTATATAATTCTAGCCTATAGAAGAGCGTTGACCGTTATAATCTCTATAAAATGATATCTATCTAGATCTATGATAATAAATATGAGTGCGTGTATTTTATTCATTACTTGCGGATGAGAATATGGTTGGAGAATGAGAAACTTATTAAAAATGTCGTTTCATACTCACAGGATTTAAAAATATTTTACAAACGATCAACGAATATTTAACTATGACTATGAAACGAATGTTATCGGCTGTTATTTTATAAATTTTTCATCTGAAAATGTGACTTAAAATCATGGAAATATATAGCTAAAAAGTTCTAATATATACTTCGGAAGTATATATCATCGAATAAAGTTCGGATGAACTTAATCTAAAGAATAAACACATCTTGAAGTGAAATAATTCGGATTATCAACGACTATATTAAAGGAACTTGAAGGATAAACATAATGAGTGAGAAATTTATTATCATCAAGGGGTGCATTTAGAAACATACTTCGGATGAGAATGCTTAAGACACAGTATATTGTCATAGAAACGATTATCATAATAATCGAACTAAACAGAATATTTCTTTATAACGATTGAATATAATTACTGTAATCAGATATATTTATGATGAGAACAAAGAAATATTATTAAATCTCAAAATAAAATGATTAATGCACCCAAACGACGAGTTAGTTTATTAATGCTTTTAAATAGCCTCAATTAAATACCAAAAATACAGCAAATTTAAACTTAACGATCCATTTCATTAGAGCTATCTCCTGGGGCTTTAAACACAATTAAAACCCTGACAGATCTCTGATTCAATTGGACCATCTAATTCACGTCATTCTCACCAAAGTATACTTCCGCTCACACTCACAAACGCTGCTTTTAAATTACAAATCGTTCAACTAGTTCCTTTCGTAAAAATCCCTAATGAAAACGAAGAGAATTTATCGCTCCAAATAAATAACATCTTTCACGAACCCCTTTGCATCGAACGCCGACCATAAACGGCATAGGGCAGTTATTTATTGGGGTCCGTTCTGAAGGAAGTTCTGACACCGCAGATGTCGAAGGTTTGACATCGCTTCCTCTCCAGTTAATAGACCTCCTTTTAAACTGCCGCCCACGACGTATTGCTTCTGCGCCCCATTATGTCCGCTGACATTTTAGTCAGTCACATCCCTTTGACATCGCTCTACAATTCATGCTCTCCCTAATTGGGAGGCGTGTCCAGAGGCCGAGTGTGTGTTTGTTTCCAGCACCTTTCTTGCGGCCACACACATCGAGTCCTTTTGAGGAAGGCGGTAACCTCACAAACCGGAAGGTCGAATTCACGCAGAACGAGGGCGCGGGAGGTAAGAAATTTGTCAGGATCGCCACTCTTCCGACATTCTTTGGTGTTCCCCTTTGGTGCGGGGGAAGACCTCTTGTATACCCCTGTTACGTCCGAGATTTTGGGAGTCACCGCCGGGTTGTGACAGACACAATAGAAGGGGCAAGGGTTCCAACTACCGATGACAATGTATGATTTATAAAACAATCAATTACTACGTATTTGATTGTGAGTTCATTATTTTGGATGCAATAATGTGCGGATCTAACATAATTGTTACCATCGATTAATAAGGCGATTGTTGCCTCACGAGAAACTTACTAAATATCAACTCCTACTTATAATTGTTCTGAAATTTCATTCTTGAATTCTAGATTTCAATTATCCTCATTTCGATAGCTTTTAGTTTTAGCTTCTACATTTCCTATCTGGTAGAAAAATTTACAATCGTGTATTCAATATATGATAATTTTAGTATAATTGAATAATCACCAGAAACCATGACAACTAGCCAATACCCTAACTTAGACTAAATGAAAACAATATACAAGTATGTTAGTTAACAAATTGTATAAGTACATAATATTAAGTGCATGGAGGGAAATTTAAATAGAAAAGAGATTAAATCTTTTCTCTAACAGTCTACAAATAAATCCTATTCGCATTATGTCACTTACAGGGAATAATTTCCGTACAGTAAAAACATAACCACAACAACTAGGAATAAGCAATCATTAAGATTTTTTAGTATTAAGTGTATGTTTTATAATCAAGATTAAATGATAAAACAAAAGTTTTGTGGGAGAAGATTACTGAGGAAGATATGTGGATATTATGAATAAGAAATTACAGGAAAAGATATAATAAATATATCTTGAATTTCAATTACGATAGAATAAGATAATCATGTATTTTAATAATTTAAACTTTAATTTTTTAACTAAAAATGATTCTAACACTTTGCAAAAGTAGGAGCCTTCAACAATAGAACAATAGATCAGAAAAATGCTCGATAAAGTCCTCTTCTTTAAATAATAACTAAAAAACGTTCTTAATACTTCTGAGAGATATCTTTCGACACTGAATAAATGTGTAATAAATTTAAACAAGAACGGAAAGCCTAAACTCCTTTCAAATCCCGAAATTGTACGCAATTCATTTTATAGTCTCTTGGTTTTACTGCTCTTTGATAAATTTCCTTACTTCATCTCGGACATCATTAGTGTCTCCTGTCCTCCTTCAGCATAATGATTTCGTTGAGTTTTTACGAGTGAGAAGGGAAACCTCGTCACCTAAATTTGTACGATCTGATAATAACCTCTGAATGTTTTCCTCAAATTAAGGGTGCTGATTTGTGAGAGCATAAAAAGGAAAGCTTTTTTAACCCTACGTTCAGACCACAGATGTTCTAGTTTTAAGGTGCTCGTAAAACAGAAATTTCATTGAGGGTTTGCGCATAAAAATATGAAATGTTCTTTGGGAGTTCAGTCTTAAAACACTATGAGAATCATTTGATTGTGACAAAATGAAAATGGCCGTATAAGAACCAGTATATATGGAGTTCGGCTTTGACGTTTAATGCATGACGTATTCTAATTGATTATCATAAAAAAGGTCCAGAGGGATGGTTTCTTGACTCTAATAACACAACTTTTCCTTTTAAACGGAATGTCATATGAAGAGAAACATTTGTTGATGGAGTACGTTCTTTAGTCTGTTTTTTGCTTATCATGCTGGAAATATTACAGTAATAGAATTATGGGTAATTCTTAGTTATATTCTTCTACAACGAATTATTACTGATGATCATCCGTCTTTAAATATTCCAAAATTAAGCTTACGAAGGGAACATCGCAGTAAGAATCTATTAATTGAATCCAAGTCTGGTTTCCGAAAATTTTATATATATATATATATAAAAAAGAATAACGATAAGGACGTAATATACTAACCATACTTGAAGCATTCCGAAATTATCAATTTAGAAATAAACAGACCATGAGCTAAGGTTATTTTAAGAATCCTCATTTATTACTTTAATTTTATCCGGACGCGGAAACCGTAAAATAACATTCTCTCTAGAATAAAAGAAAAACTAAATACGGGAATGTTTGAATTACGATAAGTTGGAAATTTACTCTACGTTGAGGCAATTATTTATCTAAAGTTTCAAAATAAAATTTCATACTTGAACCTATCTATTAAGTTAATATTACGACACCTACTCATTTAAAGGTTTCAGCGTTCCATATTAATAGAATCGATTCATAATTGTTCGAATTTCACTGCTCTAGAAATTATATACTCTTGTAAAATTTTTCCAAACATTATTTCCACTTCTGCTAAAATAAAAAGTACACACTTTCCATTGACGAAAGCAATCTAATTTTTACGTGAATTAGAGGATACGTACATATTTCCCAGCAGAATCTAATTCAAGAGCATGCTACACACACACACAGAGGCCTTCCAGAAGAGAAAGACGAATTTGTGATATTTTTATCTGACGCACGAAGTTGTTTGTAGGCTGAGTATATTAATGATTTGTACGTTCCACGAAGTTACGCTTGTCACATTAAATGTGAATTAAGGATTCTAAAACCGAACCCTTTTACGATGGGATTTTAACGTCAAACCGACTTATGGATGCACTTCCATCACTCACGTTTCTACCACACCTTCGCAACTCTATCTTTTAAAGTTGTGAGATATTGCTAATGTAATGCGTCAAATACTTTCTTTAAACACTATTATAAGTAACCAAATAGGAATTTTCAAAACAAACGGAATATTTATGCTAATAACTGTGTAGAAATAAAACACGTGGATGGATAATAGAGCTTTCATTTTGACAACCAATAATTCATTGTTACTTTTTCTAGTTTCTTTTCAGTAGAAACGGTGTTTTCCGCATAAATATTGTGCTTGACAGTATATGAAAGTCACCTTTAACTCCTTATTTTTAATTTAATAGACCATGTTATAGAGATACTTATCAGATAAAAACCAAGCATATCCTTTTATAAAACACAATATGTATAGAGTAAAGAAAATATGTCAATACAATTAAGAGGAATATTTTAATTTAGGAACGAATGATAGGCTTACACCTGGAAAATAAATCAAGGAAGAGTGGATAATTTTAAGCTTACGAACGAATTTCAAGTATTTTTTCCAGTAAAATGTTACTTCAGTAAGCATTCAGTGTGAATTGGGAATTATCTCAAAGAAATATTCATAATATTTTACAATTGGCATACTCCGAATAAAAATCAATGTCAGCTTAAATATAATCAGCTTAATTATCTTCATTATATCCATAATTAATTTTCGTTCCGATATATAATTCCTTCTGAAATAATAAGTAAATGAAATACATTAAATTGAAGTTTGAAACGGAATGTAATCTTACTGATAGAATGATGAGGGCTTACTGACTCGCTGTCCATCAGAATTGTTAATGCATCTCTTTTCCAAAAAAAATTCATCTAGATTGTATCCTATGATATGTTGTTATATATTGATTGCCTTATGAATACATAATTTCATGACATATGGATAGTATAGGAGGGACATCGATATGCAACTATATTCCCCACTATTTAGCTTTTGACTCCTACTTCAATCCTTTGTAAAAATAGTTACCCAAATCATAAATCACTTGATAATGACGCTTATGCGTCGAAACATGTCGTGTGTATTGTAGGGAGTTCATGTAGCATTTTCAGCTAAGATATTTGAAATAAAATCACCAGTTTCGTCCAGAAAATCGGTAATTTTTTCAACACCTGTCATGGAATACTATAAAGTGAATCGCCGCTCCATCGAATAATGCCAAAATTATAAATTAATGATCAAAATATCGCTGGAATCAATCAAAACACAAGTTTCACTATTCATAGAATTTTCAGAACCGATTAAAAACGAACTTCAACTTGGAAATGCAGCCGAATCATCTTTGTGTATTGTAGAAGCAGATGAGTTTAGTTCCGCTACCGTCCACTCAATTCGTTTTCGCCTAGGACTTGTTCTACAAAGTCTCCTATTATACCTTTAGGTGTGAAGTCGTCTACCGGGAGGTCCGAAAGTTCAGCTTTCAAAAGAGATACCTTTCTCCCTGCGGAGAGAGCCCTTTGTCCCTTGTTCACATGAGTGTCCTCAGACATCTATCCATTGCCGAAATCTTTGTGGTTCCGACCACTCGATCCCATTCAAATTGGGAATGGAGAGTAGCAGGTATTATATATTGAAAGAATTCCTCAGTGGCAACTATTTTTATCAATACTGATACCTATCAATCACAATGGAATTTTCGATATATATTTAACAATCGATATACCATAGCATAAGCAGACTATATACGATGATGATCCATATTATGTACGATGTAAATAGCTTTCTTACTACATATTTTATTGATTAACCATACCCTTGTACATGAACGAGATACAGATGTATGTATGAGGCGATACATCAAGGAATTATCGTCCATACAAAACTGTTAGTCTAAAAGTTTTCAAATACAAATCCTGTTCGATATAAATTATTTTTAACCCGTATTTTCTTATCTCAAGAATCTTGTAACTTTCTTATTTTTAATAGAATTTTTTTATTAAACATTTTTTCTGAAACGATTCAGCATCTAGACCCCAACATAGATAACTGATCTAAACACGCGTTTCTTTGTAAATTTTGCGATACTAATATTCCTCTTACCATCCACTTTCATTATTCCTTATTCCTATTTCTCGAAACAAAGATATCGGGCGCAATAAAAATAAGGTTTATAAAATTGTGCTTAGTTTGATGTAAAAACAAATCCTGTAGGTTGTGCACTAAGACAGCATTAAATTCACTAAGTCCATGGGCACATAATTGATACTTCGACTATAAGGCTAACGTGAGATTATTATAACATTGTGGTACTATATAGATTACGTAGATATCGTTTGTACGACATAAAGCAATTGACCGCGGGGTCTGGACTTATCCAGAGCGCGCACTGGTTCGTTCCTTCTTCAACCCCTTCTTCAGTCGCTCCTGGACATTCCATCGCACCATTCCCCCCTTCCTTGGCGGGACTCCCTCCCGGTGGACGACTCCCGAGCGGTCAACCTTGAGGCAGCGCGACAATACGCCGCAGACCACGGAGGCTCGTGTTTTGGGGGGAGATGACGGCGGATACCTTTTGGAGAAAGCCGTTGATGTGGAGGCAACTAATGCTGGAGGGGCTGTTGGTGGGGGGCAATCCTTTTTTTATCCTTAAGAGGTGCTGCATTGTTACGCGATGGATGGATGGCCGATCGGGAGAGGAAAGATGGACTCTGAGGTGTGGATTGAGTGTTATAATGGCTTCCGATGACGCAGCGATACCTTTTTAAAGGTGAGGATTCCGCCCCCTGGACAGAGGCTTTCGGGAATCCAGTTCCCGTGAGAGTGCCGCGGAGAATGGGATATCACGTGATGCCAAAAACCCTGGTGTCGTGAGACGCGGGATGTACCTGTTTTTGTCCGACGTGCACAGGTGCACCTACTAGTCTGCTGGGACGCGGTGCTGAGTCCCAGCAGTATCCCAGCATCCGTAAGATGTTTGTTTGCTGCGTGGTATTCAAGAGACTCATATAAAAACAGCCCTGAACTTCTTTCAATGAAGCCTTCCAACAAAGATTAAAAATATATATAGTAAGAGGAATACATAAACTATCGAGGGACGATTAAATACAATTTTCGTACGAGAACTTTACCCATTATCTTCTATATAACTTGAATGAAATATTTGGAAAATAATATTACTCCTACGCTCTCAAAGTTGAAGAGAAGTTTACTATCAGAGATTAAAATGTTTTTAAAACATAATCATTCATTGAGATAAAACTAAACCAAATGTTTGTACGATTCAAATGATTTGCATATTAATGAGAAATTAGGTAATTTATGTATTATTAACTCCTGCCACCTGTAAATAATTGATTCTGGCGCTAATGACAAGCATCCATCGAATTAAATTAAACTGATTTATTAATGAATGGATTATAGTTGAATATATAATTACGTCTTATTATTTACAAGGCTTTCATTGTACGGAATTTTATAACTCGTTCGAGAATTAATTCCTAATTTCCTAAATTAATTCCCAACTAATAATGAAATTTGAAGATAATCTTAGAGAACTTAGAGAATACTTAAAGATGTACGTATAAAAAAGTTCGAGGGAAAATAATAATGTTTTAAATGCATTTAGTTTATTTTATGAACGAATTCCCACCGTTTCATTTCACTTAATGCCTTAGTGAAGCTTCAGTAATTTATATTTTACTCTCATAAGAATTCTTCTTCATACTTTATAAATTATTTTAAAATATCCAATGAATTAATCGTGATAGGAACATCTTTACAATGAAATTGAATCAATTTCAATGAATAATTGCAGTACTTTAATTCTCCCCAGTGTAATGGCATTATAATACTCAAGATAATAATACCTAAAGATAATGAATGGTCACAATGTTATCTCAGAAGGAGGCTATGTAAATCTGCGATGTATTTTACCGTAAGGACTCCACTTCAAAATTGAATCGTTCGATCACTGCCGATGCTGGACATATTCGTATAAAAAAGAAAACATAACGCTTCTTTGAAGGCGTGGTAATTCATGATGCATCAGAGGCGTCGATTTTCCACGCTAAGAGTCCTGAGAACCACCGGAGGAATTTCCACCAAACCTGAGAAAATGTCCTCAAAATAAAAGACAACTCGTCACATAAAAAAAACCCGAGTTTGCGCTACGTGCGAGATTTTCGGGTCGACGCAAAACCTTCCCAGGTATTTTTTCAGGAGTCGAAACGTGATAGAGAAAAAAAAATCGCTGGAATATTGGGTCAATGAATGGTCTCCGATGATTTCACTTCTTATACGGACGGCGACAGAAAGATGCCCTCAGATCCGTTTCCCAACAAAGTCGTGACCCTCACGAGGGCGGTTGAGATGGTTTGAGAAGGAGCAAGATGGAAAAAAGCGACGAAAGGGGAAAAATCCCATTACTAAAGCACTGGCAAGAAATCACAGTTCGTAAGAAGCGTGATGACTGCACACTTCTGTGAGAACTTTCTGATATTTATTAAATTGTGTTGGTTATAAGTTTACGTATCCGAAATGCAATGTTTGGCTGTTCTGAAGCTATAGTTAAGCCTTTGAAACACAGCTATTATAGGCTTATCTTGTTGAGTTGACTCTCTCCATTTCTCGAAAATTAAAAAGTTAATTTAACGTAGTTTGAACTGCTCTATAAGGAGAGAATTTATGGAAGATAATGAGAAATGAGTTACTCCGACAAATGTATCATTACCTTCCAAGATAAACTTCCATACGAATTCCTCGGTTACTTATTGAGTTATTCAGGCAACAAACTATCTTAGGCATTTATGCAAAATGCAACCAAAATAGTATTATAAATAGAATATCTAACTACCTTCTTCTTTATTTTACTAATAAACACTTATAACTTCTCCTGTAGATGAATATCCTCGTTGATAAATTTCGTGATTATTCATCATATCCACGGAAAGTGAAAATCAGACGGAAACTTCACCGGATAATCAAAAAATCCACATCACTACAAATCACTGTAATAGCATTAAGTTTATTTCAAAATCATTCCCTTATATCTTGCGTTAATCTATTCTAATCCATTATTAAACCCAGAAATTGTTCTTTAGTTTGATAAATCACGGAGACTGTTCACTGAGGTGAAAGCTTGCTTTTCTTTAACGCGAATTGATAAATAATAAAATTTCCAGTAAACGATTTTAATATCATTTCAATTTTATATGACTCTACGACTGTGACGACTTTAAAGTACTCATTAATCAATATAATAATAATTATATTTTTCTTATAAAATATTCCTCTTACTAAATCAAATTATCACTTAAAATCACCTGGTAAAAATAAAGTAATAAGTACGGTATATTATATGGTTGAGCTTTTTATTTTACTTTACTTGACGATGAGGTAGATGAATTCATCAACCTTTTCCAACTTCAACATAGTTACTTATTTGGAAACAAGACAGGGTCCGAGTGATTATTCAACGATGAAAAAAGGATGAAATGTATTCGTAGCAGAATGGAAACAAAAGGCTTAGGTCGAGCGAATTCTCTCGGAGAAGTGTTTTCAAAATATGCACGTTGCGAAAATGAGCGGTTTCTTAAAGAAGGGAAAGTGGACGTTTCTGCATCACTTGCAATCACGTTTTAAACGATCTATGGACCGGATAGCCTAACAGATGTACACAAATAAGTCATTAGAAACCGTAATTATACGCAATCAACTTAATTTCGAACATTAAGTGGAAAATACGATGACAATTCTATTGATTTGCCATGGAAACGTCATTTGTTATTCGGATTGCGATTGATGAATATTAAAACAACGCGGAAATAGAATGAATATGAACGAAGACTTTTGAGATGAATCTCATGCAAATATTAGAATGCTATATTTAGAATCATTCTATTTTATTCTCATAATAATTAACCTCTAAGTTTATTCATATGATGAATAAATACCACTCTCTCATTAAACAAGAAGTAATGCATGATTTTATCTGTCCTTGCATGACATATGATGTAACATGATGAGAAAAATCGTAATTTCTCTGCGGATATGTAAACACAGAAGACTTATTTATTCAATTATTCTATTTTTAGTTAGAAAATAAATGTTTTTCTTACCATCGATAATTATTAACTAAAATAAGACTCAGATAAAGTACGTGAGAATCAGGTTGTATAAAAATGTATCGCATTTTTTCTTATTTTCATTTATTCACAACTATTCTACTAATATGGAAATGTTGTTTATTGAAAGATTGGAAATAATATTGCGGATTGAACTGTCTACCCCTATTTCTCTACTCTTCAGGATATCATTTTAAAAATTATAATGTATTTTTATGGTACGAATTTCTTTTCACAGGCGACTGTTTTTACACTCCAAAGTTTTTTCTCTTTCCATTCTCTATACTTTTTATCTTATTTTTTTATTTACTCGCGCACACATAACTCATACGTTACTCAATTTAGTCTCATTTCATCTCCTTCATGTAGATCTTCATATACATAAACACCCCGAAATCCGTTCAGTGTAACAAGGAGTGAAAGCACCCAAACGTGAGTGCTGATAGAAGCTAGTAGTATATAGTCTGAGGCTCAGGTCTACTTAGTTTAGATTAATGACTGAATACCCAATAAAACTAATTTGATATCTTTATTACAAACTTTATTAAAAATTACTAAGGTAAGAACTAATGTATCTTCCATTGCACCTCACTAAAGGTATAAGCTCATTATTGATCCCCTCAAACTTATTGGAATAATGTACACAAGTACTTCACAATGTTAGGACTACTTAGAATCATTTAAACTTGAAACCTACGGACGCAATTTATTTTGTTTTTCAGTGAAATATCTTCTGGCAAATTTCTAGTTCTAGTCGTGAGAATGAAAGCTCATAGTTGAGCCACACTACAATTCCTATTTAACGCCTTCACCTATGAATTGAAGTGATTGACTGGCTTGTGAATGCGTGGTAATCTGAAAAGCTTTCTATATAAACCTCGTAGGTCATTTTTCAAAAAACTAACTATGAAAGCAACTTTTGAGCTAAGGTTCTTTAATATAGAGGGAAAGCTAACGAGTTGATATTTTTCCAATCTATGACTTTTTATAGAAAGAAGATAACTACGTGATAGCCTACTTAATCACTTCCCTGACACCGATCATTTTACCTTGCGAAATAACCAAGAAGCGTAATTCGTACCCTCAATATTTGTGTTGGGAGTCAATGCTTTGTAACTAAACTTCTTGTTCATTTATCAATTAATTTTATTCCAGTTTTTACTTCCGTTCTTAATTTTTTGCTTTGTATGAATTGTCTACCCAATCTAATCCTAATTAATTCTATAAAATTTAAAAATATATTTCCAGAATTATTATCATAAATTTTCTCAATATTTATCATGCCATGTATCGATTCATTCTGTCAAACCTTAAGGGTACAGAGAGCTGGAATTTTCCACATAAGTATATCAGGAATTTGATACATAATTACATTATTATTTTACTCTATCGTGAACCCTGTATCCCCAGTAAAGTTCGGAATTTCACTTCTTGAATACTATCCAAATTAAATTCACCCTATATTATGGAAAGACAATAATTGTTAGGTAAATGATGAAATATGATTAGTTAAAGAAATAAATAAGTATCATTTATGAATTTAAAAAATTCTTCGTTTGTAAAAACATCTAAATAAAAAAATGTGTTCATTATTCCTTAAAAAACCTACCTAACTGTACTACTACGATTAATAGTTTTACACCATGTAATTTCCAAATCAGTACTGATATAAGTATTTGGGGAAATATGCTTCATTCATTACGAGGGAATTATATGAACATTTGATCATAAGGAAAATATGACTTGTATTCAAACGCACAGCAGAGTGTTATAGGACGATGGAATAACTACGTGCGTCAACTCAGCTACTCATTTATAAAACTCTGGATAAGCCTCGTTTCTCAAAAAACACAATAATCCGATTGCGGTGAAATGAAAAAAAAAATCCTCATCGGGCGGATCCGAAAAAATGATCGGCGACAAGTGGCGCACGCTCCCGAGAAAAAATCCGCCGGTTCCGCGACTTTGGGCACCCAACGTTCTTTTTGCAATGCATTTCCTCCGGAAGCCGATTTCCGAAGGAGAGAACCTTCGGATGGCCGTTGCGCAAGGCATTGTGTCTTTCGATGTCGCCCGAGTGTCTCTCTCGCCTAGAGCCGATTGTCTATCGGGAGTCCTTGCTTCTGCTCGCCGCCTGTGACGTGATTCATACGGAGTGGTTCTCAAGGAGACGAAAAAAGCGGTTTCCACAACAACAGAGCGCTTTCAGTTGGCGATTTCGTAATGCACCTTACATAAACCGATCGCAGGATGCAGGGAGAAGAAATGGGTGACATGCCTACCTGAATCCACTACGCCTTAATGGTTTTCTAAATCCTCGCATAAAAAGGGAACAGCGTCTATATTCTCATCGTAGTTTTCGACGGGAATTGTTAGTTTTTCTAAAAAAAATTAGCATTTGTTACTATTTACTTTTTATCGCTCTCGAAAAATTATGGAAAATTATTTTGAAAGTTAGCATTGAGGCATGCGAAGATATTAATCTCCGCGTTAAATTTAATGTGTATAATAAATTAATACATAACTCCTTCATTGATTTATCGATGTACAGGATTACGTAAAATAAGATGTTACGTAAAGGTCCCGAAAACTTTACTACCTTAAAATGGAACAATTACTGGTAACTAGGATTCTAATTCAAATTTTCATTTCAAGGATGCCAACGGGTAGAATCCTAAGACATACTCTTAGAGGTATTTATCTGAGTATTCATACAGCTATAGAGCTGTTTATCATTAATCTTGTTATTATCCTAATTTAAAATATATTTTATATTATTTCCACCGATAAATCTAGATTATATTATCTAAATTCAATTTTATCTTATCTTTCTCTGTAAATTAGACATTCCGACTTGAATTTTGAGATATAAAATACATAAATAACTCAAAAGATGGTAATTCATACATTTGGCGGCTATTTTTCTAGCCAAGCCTAAATTATAGCAATTTTCGTTATCAGTACGGCTGTTATTGATGAAAAACTACGTATAGTGTTCAAAAAGGCCATTTAATAATGTGATGGTGTATAAAGTATTCTATCGCTTACTTTTCTTTATTTTAAAGTCAATTACCAGCTCTTATCACACGACTATATGAGTTTCAATGGAGAATTGCCGTTTCCAAGGGAACATATGTATATAACAAAAGAAATTAGAAAATAAGGAACAGTACTGATTTAACATAAAATGAATAAATAAATAAGATACACAAAAGTACAGTAAAAACCTCAATTAAGGATGCATCAAATAACGTCTCTAATAATCCACGTGTTGGATAACTGGAGTTGGATTTTCCCAATTAATTATAGTCGAAAATGAGCAGTTAAATCTTCAAAATGATTCATGGTCGAGAGGAACTTAAAACTTAAGTATCGTATGGGAATAATGATCCGCATCCAGTGTTAATCGGGTATGATTCGTGAATGGATTGGCACCAAAATCTCCACGAGATCGTTTTGAAGAGGACACCGGAAATGAAGATGGAAAGACGGTGGGAAGAAAGAACTGGCCCGATAATCATTTTCATAGGTCGACCGAAAAAGGTAGGACTGTACATTAATCATTTCGGAAAATCTTCTTAATTAACTGTTGTGCTCCGATGAGATCAGAATTAATATCTTATTTTCGGAGCGCAGGGAAAAGTTTTACGAAGTTTAGCAACCTTGCCATTACCATGGTTCCGGGGAAACCAGTGAAACATTTGTTACTCTAGAAAAAATATCGCGTCGCACAGGATAGGCAAAAGCAATTATTATGTCAATACAATCTTTTGTTATCATAAACGCTTCAGGTCGTAATTCTGCATGATTTATTAGGTAACCAAAACATAAATACGTCTCTTAAGTATGGTATTCAGTAAGAAAGAAATATGGTAAACATAATTCTAGCAACAAAATAATCCTATACATCGAAGGTTAAAAATAAAAATAGACTTTTGAATAAGAAAAAGTTTTTTCTAAACTCATCTCACCATCATTGTTATACATACAATACACACATTTTCCACGGGTCATATTTAGGAGAATAATTTATGTTCCGTTTGTTATAGCAGGCAAACGAAGAAAATTTTCATCGAACTTTTTTCCTAATTTTTCTTATGTTTATACGTATTTTCCAATCCTACGAATTGATAGGAAAAGTCAAAATGTCATTCTACATATTCTTCCTTGTACCTTATCCTACATACTCCTTGCTCTTTTTCTTTGGAAATAGCATTCGAACAGATAAGGTTCAAACTAGCCTCTACAATTGCTCTATAGATGGGGGTATATAATTACATTACAACTTTAATTTTATCATTTCATTTCAAAGGAATCTGATATTTTTAAAAACAGCAATGAATGTATACGTATTTAGTTGTAATGCCTCAGACTTAAAATACTTCATACATACTTCACTAAAATATAGACAGAAACAGCTTTCACGCCTGTAAACCCACTCAGTTTTTAAAATGGAGGATCGTAGTCCAATTTATAATCACGATTTACTTAGCTGTTTTCTCCTAAAGGTTTTTATGATACTTAAATGGATACGTTTAAAATAACACAGTTAGAGTATACAGGAGTAAAAGGCATGAAAAATGTATATACGAACATGTGAGATGAAGAAATGAGTGTACTTGTTTTGTACATCCGAGTAAAATGAGTATAATACACACACTAAGGGAAAAATAATTTCAACATGACGAAATCGAATAAGAACTTAACCATTGTAACTTTTCAACTAAAGAAAAAGAATTTGATTCACTTTTTCAGTTCATTCACATTATTTTACCACTATTACGTAAATACGCTACCGATGAATTGAGAAGCGGTCGATCTTGAGGAATTCCGTTCTGAGATAATGAAAATTGTATTAAATTGGAACGGCCTTGCTTCTCCAAAAAGAATTAAGGCCTCACGGATGAATGAACGTCTGGAATCATGCGTGTGAATGGAAGGAGGAGAAATAAGTGGAGAGATGGGGTAGAAAAAGAAGCTGGAAGGAACGAAACTTAGAAACTGAAGATATGAAAGAGAAGTGCACCGGTAAAACATGAAGATAAAACGCTTAATGTATCATCAGAACCTTGCTCTGCAGTGCATCATTATATATGAATCTTGTAACTAACTAAACTCTCTATTCAAACTGTAATAATATGTAAAAGGACTATAAAGATGGTTAATGATGAATAGCTTTTAATTTAATTTATTACGAAAAAAATATTGTTGTAAGTCGTTGGCATTCCATCTGATGTTATTCAAAATTTTTTTAAAAAGATGCTGTATCATAATCGATGATTTTATTTATCAGATATTTATCCAAATTACTTTTTGAAAATGAAGTTTCATAAACGTAAAAAATACTATTTAATTGCTTAATCTTATTTTACTATTACCAGAAATATTATTTTGGAATGTATACAAATTTACGAAAGAGATGTAATATATATATTTTTTTGTTTCGCTAATTAAATGCGCTTCTACGAAAGTATATATTCTATAAATAAATAAACAAATCATTCGATTAAAAAAATCCAACCCTCAGAATCATTGTTATCCATTATTATTAAATAATGGAAAACATATTAAAAAAATCTAAGTACTTCAAAGAAAAGATGAAAAAACCCCAATCTCATCCAAGTCGCTTACAATGTACCACAAAAACCCTTCAAAAAATATCGAACTATTTTTAAAAACATACGTCTTCAAACCCTTTCAAAATCCACCCGAAAAATTCATTCAAAGTATACTCCTCTCGAATTAAACTGGAAGATTAAAATCGTATCGCTTTTCAATTCGTTTCCAAGGCGACGAAAAAAATATTGAAAAATATCACATACTATAGACGTATCATGTTTTGGGGTGAAATTTGCAGGGACGCACTGAGCGCGGGCAAAAAACCGCCTTCGGAAGAAAAATCGCCTATGAAAGAATGACTTGCCTCCTCATACCTTTCTTCGAAGCTTTCCCACGGAGCTGGGAGTCCATTAATAAAAGGGGATTCTTTATTTTTTCCGACTACCGACCAATCCTGAGACCTCATTCCCGTTTTTTATCCTCTCTTCCGAAAATCAACCTCTTTTCAACACCGCATCCTTCTCCTTCCATTCTATCCAACGTCTTTCTCGCATCCACCATTTCTCTACTTCACCTACACCACTCCCATACATCCATTCACACCTTCTGCCGTAGGTTAAATTTGTTTTTTTTTTCTGTATCCATTGGATGGGTAATTGGATGTTATCAGCAAGGCTCGAGAGCCAACTATTTTTCTCTAGCTACTTCTCGTTTCAAATAAAGATTAAAAGTAGCGCTCAAAGGATTTGAGGAACTGATGCTGGACATGAATATAGAGAGAGTTATATGGGTAAGACTACAAGATTTTTTATTCGAAATATTGTATAACTCTAGAGGTCCGAGATATGAGCCTTGTGGGCTTGAATAGTTCAGAAGCCTTGAACGGAAGGGTATTAAAACAGGATGAAAAGTAAATATCAGGAATAAAGAGGAGAAAAAAAGGAAAGAACAAATCTCATACCTCTTTACGTAATAATTTCTAGCAAATACTTGTAATAGAAGAGGAAAAGATGTAATAAAGAAAACAAATGACATTATGATGGAATGGAAACCACAACGATTCTTTACAATATTTTTAGAAAAGGAAAATCCCTAAATAGTAAGCTAATAAAATCAGAATTATTGAGTCAATTTAACTTTAACTGGAATTAGAACTACATTCTATCAATATCTTATGGTGAGTGTATATTTATATCCTGGTATATATTCCTGACGAACCTATTGAGTAAATAAACTTCGCTCCTGATATTTAATTGAAAATATTAATTTTTAAATATGATTTTCATATTGTATTCAATCAAAATAAATTTCATTTTATACATGTTATAAAAGTGAACCTTAAATTGGAATCAAACCATCGTTGATATAACGATGATGTAATAGATCGCAACCAAGGTAGAAAACTTAATTACCGTAGTTGTAAGGGTAAATTTTTTCTTTTATTTCTTTAAAATATAATCATCGTATATCATAAAACGTTATTTTACTTCCGTTGCATTTGATATTTTTCTATAACTCTCTTTTCGCGTTTTAGTACATTTTCATTCAATTTTTATGCAAAATATCATTATACACTTAATTATCCATATGTTCCTTATTTTAAATGTATTATAGATTACATTCACGTAATAATTTCCGCAGTTTGCACCTTCATTCTGCATAGATAAGCACAAACATAAAAAATATTGAAATATGAGACAGGGCTTTTAATCTAAACCTGTCCTTATATAGCAACTCCTATAGCTTTGCATAAATGCCAAATCCGTCAACTAGAAAAAGTATTCTTAGAGAGTGAGCCTGCCAAAACATATCATAATGCCCTAGAAAATCATCGGAAATACCCATAATACATCCTTAAAAGCTCTTCAAATATCACGGACCATTTATCCACTCCTTTATAAATTCCAAGTGGAAATCAAAGGAGTCTTTGTTGTTGGTGCCAGAATGTACTTCTCAACTCCGGATAATGTGCATTTCTAATTCACTCACACTTCTTGCGTCATCGACCGAAAGTTAACTTTGATAAAAGTCACACCGTGACACTTTTCGCGGATTCTTAAATTCTTTTGATCAAACATTTCTATTATTATTTCCTTTAGTTCTCATCAAAGGGTTTCTATAATTGTGCATCTTTTGTGATTTTGCGGTAAATTTTCCGGATATAAATCTTGTGCATATCTCAAAAGGGACGGAATGATGTGTGGGTCACACCATAAGCTATAAATGGTGCGAAAGTATATAAAAGGAACCTGGGAATAATATAATCTACGGATATTTTAATTATTTTATGTGCATTAAAGTATAATTGTCCTTTTCATCCCTCGTCTACGTGAATAAAATCTCTATAGCTGCTTTAACATAAACTAATATTTACGATACTGCTTTAAATATGAGCTCCTTTTCATAAACTTTTAAGACTAACTGTAACGACGAATTTTCCATTACACAAAATATAACATTTCATTGTTATTGGAAAATAATATATTTGAATCGTTCAATTTTGAAAATTTAACACATTGAAATAAGATTCCCAGATAAAGTTTGCCTTTTAAGTGATATTTGTAAATTTAAAGGTAAAATTTTGAGTCGTTTAGGATCAAATCCTCGTCAGATTACAATCAGGATATGCACTTTATACACAGCCATAGAAAAAAGAAATGAAACTCTTGGGTAATAGAGTCTTGATTATCTAGAATAAGTAGAAATAATTACTATATAATCTACTTAAGATAAATTTCCAAATCTTTATAACACCATATCATCGCAAAAAAATACCGTGTACAATTTACTGATTCAGCACTTAACATTGTCATTTAAACACCTTCACTTATAAAAATAAGGGAAAATTCAAAAACTTCCTTCCTTGTTATAAAATAGAATCAGCAAGATGGATTAATGTCGTCTATGTAAGATATAAACTGTAAAGGTGTAGTATACACTTTAATGGACTTAAATCATACCGATAAATACTGGAAATTGCGTTATTTAATATGAAAAAAATGAATTGTTCCTCAGAGAAAATAAAATCCTGGATTTGGAACCGTACAAAGACACAGAAACGGGACCAACAGTAACCAAAACAGTGTACCGAAATCCTGAAACGGTAATTTCAATTATACTCTCAGTTCTTTCCGAATTTTTCGGGAGCATTACTCGGAACAACACTAAATCAGCCACGCCCCAAATTACGACTGTTTTTGTACTTCGAGGTGAGATACTGCCGAACGGAGAAAAAATGAGAGGAAGGAAAAAGAGATTCTGAAGAGAGGAATTTTCTCAGGAAAAGATGCAGAGACGGTCCACAAATGAAGGCGCTTTACGCATGCGGACGATTAGAGAAGCGAATGGGCGTGGCCAATGGATGGGACATGGGGACGCAGCACAGGAAACGCTTATGTTTAAAGGGCTGAAGGGAATTGGTGCAGTCGACTTAATTGTTAGGGAAAAAATGCATCCAAGTACAGAAGGAAGAGTAATGAAACGGAGTAAAGCTGATGGTCTTTATTTCTTGTCTTTTCATCGCATTCCAGTGATCTCGAATAAGGTTACGAGTTTCAGCCAGCGGGTTTCATTGTCTCCAAGCAACCGACAAATTTTATAAAGTCATTTCTGGTTCCCCTCTTATTATGGCTTGTTTTTCCCTCATATTGTGTCTCATCGCAATCACGAATAAGCGAATATATTTTGATTGTCATAAATTTTAGTTTACTACTTTCTCCTTACGAAGTAAAATGCGATGTTATTTTTACTATCCGTAAGTTCAAAATATCGATGAAATGACGCTATAAGATCAGATTCCTTATTTTTTAAATGCAACGAAAACTGTAATTCAGTATATGTGCGTGATGTATGCGGAATTCCTTCAAGGGATAAAATAGCAAACAAGGGAAGATAAATCCATTCTCCATCTTGATTGGTAACCTCATTCCCTTTACGCAGTTTATATATACGTAAAATATATAAAAATACGTAAAAACAGAAAATCACTACTCTGAAAGTTTACAGCGATATGAATTCTTGGACGAAAAACTCAAGAAATAGTTCAATATAAGTCACTGCTGAGATACACATATTCAGATCGCGTATAATATATTCGGATAGTATGTTGGAAAAACAGTTGCGAAAATCGAGAATCCTTTTTAATAATTAATGCATTAAAATTTTAAGATAACAACAAGAAAAATAAATAGTAATCGAATAGTATTTTGAATTAACAATTTTGGAACATTCTATAAGTTTTAGATCGCAGAATAAAATATCAATTTTAAAGAAAATTTGAAGTAGAATTATACTCGCTTAGTGAGGGAAGTATATGTGAACTGAATAGCATAATATTAATTGTTCTAAATAACTTCTTTTCGTAGTGGGCAGAGTATATAATAATAAGTATGCCTGTTATAAATTACAATAATTTATTACTTGATATTTCACCCGTTATTCAAACTAATAGTTCTACTAGGTACATTTATTATATCTTTCTCTAGAGAAGATTATAGTAAAGTTTAGTAAAGGACAGTTAATTAAATATAAATAAAGAGGGGAACATAGTAAATACTCGATCCTTTTATATATGGCAATTATATTTCGTTAAACTTCTCACTTATCTAAAATATAAACGATAACAAGATTTAAGAACCCTTACTAACAGCAAAACAGTTCATGGCACTTAATCAGGATCAATTTCTACACCATTAATTACTTCTAGGCTGCTAATTATCCGTGGGAAAAAGATACTCGACCTATTTCATCCAATTTGATTCCGCATTCAATGGAATTTACTTTCCGGTCTTGTACAGATTCGTACTGTTCATTGGTCCTAAAAAAAATGCAGATCTTTAAGGAATTGGGGTAGTACCGCTTGATTCCGTATTTTCGGGAAATTTTTTCTTTTCTCAGCTTCGCTTGAATGCTCATTCTCTAAATGGTGTGCAAGGAAGGATTCAGGGCTTCCTTGAATAATACGGATCCTAACGGAATCAACAGGTATCCTCTTTAAATTCGCGAGCTTGAATGGATAATTGGCGTTTTACCGAAATCCTTTGGAAGAAGTAATTGGTGCTCGACGGAGACCTGCAAATTCACGATAAACGGTTAATTAGACTTGATCGAATCTTTCTTTTTCAAGTAAAATGCTCCTTCAGTTCAACAACTCCACAACTTCTGTTTATATCATGAAAAAGTATACAAAAGAAATACATGAACTTTGTGGGATACTTCAAGGCAAAACTTTATCGTAAGTATATAATAAGAGATATGTACATCCCTTCATAGCTACGTATTTATTTACGTATATGCTGAAATAAATTCTGATTGGTGGCAAATAGCACACACGCATAGATATATATTGCGCTGATAACCATTATATGTACTTGTAAAAGTAAAGTATATTCCATATTTTATAATTTATATCATAATATACGAAGGAAGTTTCATTGTACGTTTCATCTTCGGAGAGTTTGATTTTAGTCAGATTTAATTATTGTATAAAAATCATTGTCTCCAAAAAAAGAAAGTTACTAAATAAATAGATAAAAGTGTTGTCGAAGATTATCTTCTTCGGATTTGAACTCGCATAATCGTTGGTAAATTGGTTAATTCCACTTTTTGCTATAATTTGTATTTGTGATAAACTTGCATAGCAACCAAAGTTGTTCTACAATACCAAATGGTGTCTTAATATCAATTTTCACTGTGAATATTATCATCAAAATCACTCGAGTTCATATATCAGTCCTTTTAATTTTTCATTCGAATCCTTCTTTGTTATATCTTGTCTTAAAATTATTATGCTTGCATTCGAAAACAAATTACTTGATTTAAATGATGGATTTCAATTAAAAACAAGTTTAAGCTCATGATGAACAAAATGAGTGGAGTTATCAAATATTATAGCTTAAACTCTCTAATAATACACTTTACTGCAAAAAAGCATAGCATTAATTTTAATTCCCCAATTAAAAACATATCCTAATACGCCAAACGGGAAACGGGAAATACTATTAAGTACAAGCATAGAAGATACTACCAAGCAAAAGCATAAAAGCAATTTGTTTCTATGACAACATCCCTATCCTATCAAGACATTATGTTTACTAAAACTCGACTTTCTATGTAAACTTTTTTCTCTTCATTAAACAATCGACGAAATATGAACGCACGGAAAAATCGCTTGTGGGAAAGTTGGCCCGTAAAATGGCCGAGTCTTCGAAGGGTCGAAATTAGCGTCTTCTGGGAGCCCGAATACGGCTCTCATCTTAAGAGAGAGCACCGCCTGGAGCGAGAGAGGACAGGAAGGTAATTAATTGAACCTCCGTCGGGCGCTACCTGAATTGAGTCTGTCCTCCGCTTGAGATGGGCTCTGAAGGGTAATTTATGTCCCTAACACACCTACAAACACGTATATATTAGCTTCCGGCCATCACATCCCATTCACTCTGTTTTGTACCAATCATTCCTCATTCCCTCCTCCCGCATTCCATTGATGAGGATGCTCTAGAGGCGGGGAACCGCGGAGGAATTCCAGTTTAGAACTACTATAGATGCGTGTGCTTAGATTCCTTAGATGAACATAGGAGTACAAGAGTGTTAAAACTAATTCAGAACGATGCACTGCGGACTAGATTCCGAAAATCTGGCCAAAATTAAGAAAAGGTTTGAAATAGAGCGAAATTAAAAACTTGCACCAACTTCGATACGCGGTGATTCATATTTGAACTTAATTTAAAAGTGTTCTCCGATAGAATTTTCCCCAAAAATATATAATTAATTTCATCCGAACAGCATTCTGAAAATAAAATATAGTTACAACAAATATTTTCATAAAATACAATGTTTTATTGTATATATAATTTGCAGTCTGTGGTTTAGTACCTGAAAATGAAAATCATTGAAATAATTTTTCTCTAAATTCGTTACTCTAGATTGTAAATAAGTTGATAAATATCTAAACGCACACAAATAAGAACTGAGTTGGCCTCAGAAGCATATTTAGTATTATATTAGTATAATTCAACTATTTTAATTCGTTACGCAATAAATGTACTAATTTTCAATATATAACACTTTCTATAATTGACGAAAAAATTACGTGGAAACGATAAAGTAAAAAACAAAGTCTAACCTTGCTAAAGATAATAAGTAGATAGCTGCTCCAATTCTAACTTAATTTACCTGTAAATTAGAACAAAAAAAGGCTGAAAGAAAGAATATGCTAACTTAGTACTAACCTAGAGTCCTTCCTTAGTCAATAACGTCAACTTAGTCAAATACCACAATACACACAAACAAACCTTTACGTCGACGTCGAAAACTTTTACCATTACCAAATCCGACTCCTTCACTTAGTTCATTCCTGATCCTCAAATCGAGCCGATGTTGTGGGAGGGCGAGGAGGAAATTGGAGGAACCCTAATGCCCTAAGAAGTGGACCCCCCCAGTCCACCATAACGTGCATTGAGGTTCATCCCTGTGCCCAGGGAGCCCTCTGCTATGGGTTCTGGAGCAAGAAAACGACCTCATAGACAAGAAAGAGCGAACAGCTGAGAAGTGAGAGGGCTCAGTTAGCTCACCGCTGCACAAGAAGGTGAAAGAAAGGCCCCTGAAAGAGATTCCTGCGTCTGTAGGTCTTGCGAAAGACTAAGGATGAAAGTTTTGCATGCTCCCATCCCCTACAGAGCAGGTGGTAAACACATTTATGGAGATCTACATTGTTAAGAGTATATAATAACATGCTCATTCAGAATGTCAGATTCTGTATCAATTGTCTGAAAATTACTTTTGAGAGCAAAAATATCTGAAGGGGTATTTTTACTTTTATCTCACTCTGAGAGTTAAAGTTTTTTAATCTTACGAAAAACAATTGAGAAATGATGATTGTATAAAAATATAATGAATAGATAAAGTGAAATGAATATTTTTTGATGGACTGAAATGAATATTTTCTAATGGACTTTAATGTTATTCTTTTTAAAACATTTTCAAACAAACATTAACTAGATATTTTCAATGTATTTCAATAGTTGCTGAATGTATATGATAGTAAATATGGAGTACTCACCGTGCCGTTCTTTGACAGGAGTGGGTTAAGGATCATTCCTAACCTAAAAGAGAAAGAAATACAGTCAGTATAAGAAATAACACAATATATAGCACAAATTAAGCGAGTGAAGAACCAATCAAAGATTTTCTAAACTATCAAAGCATAAGTATAAAACATAATTGCAGTTAATATTAAATGGTGGTAAGGATACAAAAACCATATAGATCGAGAGATGAAAACAAGCTTGGATTGAGAAATGTAAAGATCAATCCAAAGTTGCAACAAAGTCGACTATTTATCCGTATTATAAATTATCAAAATGATTATCTTGAATTTTTTAAGAAATCATATATTTACATTATATTTACAAATCTGCAAGAGAAAACATATTCTTGAGACCACTTTAACCTAAATTCACGAGAAATGAAATTCTTGAGGTATCGATTCTATAATTATTTAAGATCTAACTATTAAAATTCCAATTAGGCTTTCATTATTTCTATCACATAAAAATATTCCATCATTCTATCAAATAAAAAATTAAATTTTTCGCAATGATAAAGTTGCTTATATTTACTCAATGCTTGTTATATTTCTATCGTTACGCATATGATACGAAACTATAGTTGCGTAAGGGGAAAAGTCGTCAGTAATACCTAAGGACTATGAAAGCTGTGCATATATTTATTTGTGAAATAGGCTGTTAGACATGTTTAATATAATAGTTGTTATTTATGGCTAAAGTTTCATATGATTAAAATAAATAAGCTGTAGAATATATTTAAAAATCATTAGCAGAAAAAGTTACTGCTCATTATTTATGTGACAATCTACCAATACTAATTCTAAGTGATCCTACTTCCAAAAAAATTTATTGAGATATTATAATTTCTTAGATGAAAATATAGAAAGAACAAACAGAAAATATTTCTGGTTTCCATCATTTTATTACCTATATTTTAAACATCAGATTTATTTAGCTTTTATATTTATTGATCTACCAGAAATGCTTAATTTTTTGGGTAAATACACTCAACAATAATTTCCCTGAACTAGCCACGTGGATATTTTTGTAACACAATCTTGGTTATTGACTTCTTAAACAACGTTTAAAATTGGATAGGAGTTATCTATTATAAAATATGGATTAAAAGAAGGAGTTTTGTTATAGATAAGAACCTCATGACCCGGAAAAGTCAGCAACTATTTAGTGACACACTTCTGTGTTCGTCACCCCAGTAAATTTTAATCAATCATCAACCATTTCTATGACTCTCATCTAACAATGCCCTTAGCTACCTTTTTCTATTCCAAACATTCCTCGTTTTGTCTATTCTTCCACTTTCCCTAACCTACTTCTCCCCTTACTTTCATTCAATTCTTTTGTCCTCTTGTCTTTTTACTTTTGCCCCATTTCTTTCCCTTACTTTCTCCAAACAATCTCTTTTCTTAGCCTTTTGACTGATTTAAGGGTTTACAGTTACCCCTAGGAGCACAGCCAAAGAGATCTTTTACTGCACCCGCAATTAACTAATTATCGCTTCCAAGGAATCTCAAACGACCCTCTTAAGAGGATGGTATTTTATTGCTCCCTCGCTTACGTTGTAAACTAAACTATGTTTGCTTAAAAAATTGTTGCGTGCCTGCAACGCGTCGGACATTATATTCGTAGCTTTAGTTTGAAATGATGTTTAATCTCTAAGGTTTAAATGGTGGAAAATTGATAACGACTATGTGATAATAGAATTTCACTAAATGCTGATGTAGTAGCATAATATTGCCTTCAAAATATAGTGTACGATTACCTGCTACGTGAATCTATTCAGACAAACAGTAGTTGCACGTTTTCATCTGATTAAAATAATGAAAAGGGAGGATTATAGGATATCATTTACCGATTAAAGAAAATTTTTCGTATGAATAAGGATTGCATCCACAAAAGTATAATTGAAACTTTTTATATATGCATAGTTACCAACTAAAATTAAAGTAGTTTCTATAAGTTAAGAATAAGTATCAATATTAATATAGCAAATATATTATTAAAATTAAACTAATATTTTCATTCTAAATTATATGTTCATCATGTTTTATAGAACTTAAATAAATGACGTTTTATATAAATTTAATATTTGTTATTTATTTTTTTGCGGATTTGATAAGTTCGGTTTAAATTCAAGTTCCAAAAGAAAAATTCAATTTATCGAAAGAAAAAATAGCGAGATGAGATATACAGAGAGAAGGATTAAATAAAATTCCAAAGAATAACGAGGCCTATAGGATTGCCTGAAAAGTTTATCAAAAACGAACCTAGAACAGCACATATCCAAAACGTGTTCGAGAAAATTTTCATTAAAATTCGATGCTAATATTATTAAATGCATGCCTCAACTAAACTAGTAAATGTATTTGACATTGAATGACGAAAATATAAAACCCTTAAACAGGATATATTTAATTGTATGTTGCCAATTTGAATGAGGCATAGTAATTTTAATAACGTGTTGACAACTCTGATGCTATGTTGCTATAACCTCTAAAATGAGATATGACCATGTTGATGATTGATACGTAATGTTTACTTTTAATTGGCGACCGGAGTTTTTCCCAGTTCCACTTGGCTCATTAGCTGTGAGGTAATGGCGCAATTGCGACATCCATCAGAGACGCCTCCCTTCAGATGAAATGGAGCAAATTATTGCAGAGAATTCTTTGGTTGGATTGAGTTTATTAATGAGATGACGTTGTAATGATATCGTTTCGACAAATCCGGCAGTCTCCTCATTGGGGTGGCCCCTGTCTTATTGATGGCATCGGTTGCCAACACCTGTCCCGCCCTCAAACTAACTCACTCTTTTCAACAGCGATGTGAGTTTTCAGGGAGCTTCTTAATCACGTTCAAAATAAGCATTATTCAATGCGGGGACAGCCTATTCCCATTCGTTTAAAGTTAATCAGGGAGAGCTGGAACGACATCAAATCCAGTTATAAATTTTCGTAGGAATTATTTCAATATACGGTTGAATTTAAATATAAAGTAAAATGTATTATTTTTAGAGAATTGCTTTTCGGCGAATAAATTTTGAGTTTCTGTAACGAAAAGAGGAAAAATAAGCTTCACGTGTTAATATAAAACATCTTACAGTATTAGTAATGAAGGTGAAGTAAAAGATTGTTTAGATTGTTGTAAATTTTCAATGGTTACGATAGTTAAAAATTGCTCTCCAAAAATTAATGCAGCTGTTGAAAAACATTTTTCATAAAATAGACTCCGGCGTATAGACAATTTTTTTTCTAACGTATTTTCAGTTACGGAAATTGAATTAATCCCAATGTGTCTTGCTTTCGAAGGAGTGGAACATAAGCCGTAAGGTGAGATAAATTTCTTATGCGTTAGTAATATTCCTAACGAATTAAATGTATAAATATGTAATAAAAAATGAATGTTATTCCGTTTGCAAGATATTGAAATAAACGTATCATATTCACACCTCTTGAAATCTGAAATTGCTTTTTTATAAAATTTTACACTGGGTATTCGAAACTGTTTGCAGAGGTACGATAGAGTATTTCAAAACTTAGGATATTAAACTCTTTGAATACTAATTTGAAAATTTTACAGACTCATAGTTACACAGTTACGATCGCCTGTATGTTAAGAATTCTCGGTTTTCTTTAGTTCCATTAAAGTAGTCATACTTCAAAGTGATTATTTTGACATATTTTAATCGACTACAATTGTTGTGTTTTAAGCTCCCTTTTAATAGAATGTGGAAAGAATAAAATGTTGTCATAAAATAAATAACAAAACCATTTTGTGAAGGTATCTTCAATTCTTCCCATATATTTTTATTGTGACAAATAGATCCTCCACTAACCAAGCATACGAGGGGAATGAAAGGGTAATAGTAATGCTGCAATTGTGATCCAAAAAAATCCTTCCAGCAAATACGATTGAGTAAGACACTATGGTAGACACCGTCGCAGGAGATAGGGTTGGAACGGATAAGAAAGGGCAATAGATAAGTGGGTGGGGCAGATGGCGAAAGATAAGACAAGGATGTGTCCGGGAAAAAACCCCACGGAGAAAAGGTGACCGAAGAAGTTTCTGCAGGAAGCAGAATGATGGAGAAAAAAGTCTTTGTTTGGCGGGGGCGGGATGCCCGCCTGCGGTGTGGGGAGACGTGATGGATATAGGAGTGGCCGGGAGGGGAGTTGTCTCCCCCCTCTTTCGAACCCCTTCCCTTTCTATTTACGGAGACAGCGGGGAAAGAGTGTGTTACAAGTTTCATGGCGATTGGACATGGTGCTAAAGCGGTGTCGTGAGGGACTTTTTGGCGGACGAACGAAAAATGGGACGATACCGAGACTGTTTTCTATCCTCTTCTCTCTCGAGGGATCACATTTTCAAGACGAGTAGTTTTAAACATACGGGAGGGAGCTACTGTCACTATTGAAATGTATTCCAGGCCGGGGGTTGACAATGACAGAGCGCGGTGCATTGTTTCCTCGATTGTTGTTGATATTTCAACGGTAGCGGTGTTCATTGTTGAAAGTCGTTCGGATTGTAACGACTATTTATCGAGATTACGGCAGTATTTATTCGAACTGAAGACAATTATTATTCGTAATTATAGCAATATTTATTCGTAACAAAAGTAATTATTATTTCAAATTAAAATAATTAATCTTAGAAATTACAGAAATTATTCCTCGATGATAAAAATGCGGTTTTTCGATGTTTAAATATAGAATAATGAGCTTTAGTGTTGACCAAAAGACAAACCTTTTTTATTCAAAGCTGGGATTATTTATGCATTTACTTATTTAAAAATATATAGATAATTTATTGGACTATTGAAAAAGAGTAACGCATTGAAATCAGTCATCATTCTGAGACAGTCTGGAAACTAAAATAGCTCGTGAATTTTCCTTCTTGCTTTAACGTTCTATACTTTTGGTATTGAGATATTAATATCGTGAAATTCCATATTAATTCCTCTTTTATAATGAATAATTAATGGATCACTCGGAAAGTTTGATTGGAAAAAATTATGTATGACTCTAACTAACAAATGATAAAATAAAAATGCCGATTCCTATGAAATCGTTCGTAGTAACCAATAGTTCTTTTAACTAGTAATGTATATGCAAAACTTCTAAGAAATAAACCTATCCTTTTAAGAGTCTATTATATAAAACCATCGTTTCATTCAATTAAAAGTTAATCTATGATTACCATTAGTGAATTTTTAAATGTATTTATAAATTAAATAACTTATGATCACCTCTATTCTATTGAAAAACTATTGTTTTACTAGTTCGCCCACCATCTATGTCTGAGTTGTTTCTGATAGAAAACAAAGTCTTATTTCCCGATAAAAATGAAATAATCATAGAACACTTTCTATTTACAACTTTAATATTCCTTGCTTCCATGTCCAACTCCCCCTATAGAAAGTACCAGATTGCTCTTCTTGGCACAGTAATTATAAAAACGTTTTCACAGCTCGGTAGTTACTTTTATTTTATATTTTAGCGGACATCTTGATATGCAAGCGGATGTGACAATTCTCTCTCCTGAAAACGGTTCCAGGTTCAACTCTCGATGGGGACAAACGACCGTATCCGTCGCTGAACTTAAAAAAACACATTTCCTAACTTTGGCGTGACTCGATTCAGTGGAGCATTAAAGAGTAACTACTTGGACAGTCGTACGTTAGTGTCCTGAACATTAGCATGCCGGATATACATCTACCTATAAGAAGAATTAGTTATACGAGTAACTAAAAGAGACAGATAACCTTTTTTATGACCATTTTAATGTTGTTATAGATTGTTTCATTATATAAGTATGGATCAAATTAATTTCACTTGCTCATTTCAAATATTGGTAATGTAATTCACTATAACTGGAGATATCGTATTCTTAATTGCCTTAATGAATGCGCAATATGTCTGCAAATTATAATTAAAAGTCCTGATGATGAGTAGATTACTCTGAAATGGGTCACTGAATTTTAAATACAAATTATAGACGCGCTCATACTTTGCTTTTATTTCCATGAGGTCGAAATATTTAAGTGCTCAAATAATTTTGTATTCGGAGCTAATTCCTGAAGTTATAAGATAATTACTGTATATTATAAGATATAATAATAGTATTTTCCTATAAACAAATAAATATATATATATATATATATATATATATATATATATATATATATATATATATATATATATATATATATATATACTATAAGTAATTGCTGTGCGAGATAAGTATTACTTTCTTTATTGTAACTTTTAAAAATAATTTATATTAAGTATGGTTCAGGCATCACTAATGTAATCGACTCTTCATTATGTTAATAGTTAGTATTGATAGACGCATCTTGCCTAGAAATAGGTAATCTTATAAATAGTCCATTTAGCAATGAATTCATACATAGCAATATGATAATTTTCTATTCGGTTTTAGTTCTACATCCAAAGATGATTGTCTGACTTGCTAATCGTTCGAAGATTTCCAGTTGTATAATCTCTCTGAACAGGAAATTGTTTGATTAGTGAGTCACGATAATTTCACTCATTGGCACGATCTCTGGTACAGGAAAAAGGCTTCGTGGACAAGTGAAATGATTTCCAAAGAATTTATCGAAAGTGAAACTTTTACGAAAGTACGAAATGACCATAATAAAAAATATTTTTGTACATATTACTTGTAGATTGAACAAGCAAACCATTTATCATTATTGTTGTTAATTTTTTAAATTAATTTATTGTTCTATTCTTTTCCTAATTTGATAATTTTATTTGTTCTTCGTTAGTTGAAATCTGGTAAGCAGTAAATATGAACTAAATAAAGAAAACATCGCTTAAAGGGAATTCTTTTTATATGAATAGTTTCATTTGTAAGAACAAGAAGTTTGACTGAGAGAAGTTAAAGAATATAAAAACCAAAAAATAACTCATTTTAGGGGAAATATTAAAGGCTTAAATGATAATGTAAAACGTAGCATTGTATGTACTCGTAATTACAAAGAAGCCAAGTGAGGTTTTTTCTTATAAAATTATTTGACTATTATTTTGCTCTATTACTCATAAAAAGGTTTAAGTATAGTAAATATCTTTCAATAGAATCTCAAACGCTACTTAATATTTGGTTGCAACTGACAACTATTGTTCGAAAGGAGCCAACAAAATTGTTTTATACTGAATGTATAATATTGAATAATTAATCCGACACTTTCACTTAAAATGATAAAGATTAAATAGAAACCGAAATTTGTCCATTCCAATATCAACAGAAAATTTAAAAAATATTTTATCCTTCGATATACAATTGTACTGACGGACCCGTTTCTTATATGATCAACGGCTGCCTACCTTTTTTTTTAATATCCTCTATAGAGGAATTTCTCGCCCTTTCATCGGAGGCACTCGGATATTGGAAAGTCCAATGAGTGAAAACCACCCCCCGTTTCCGGCGTTGAGAAGAAGGCCGATGGTGTAGCGGGAGGCGGCCTAACCAAGGCCATTTATTGTTGCTTCTTAAAAGGGTTATATCATTGTGAAACGTCTTTTGCAGGGCGGTGAGGATTACAAGGAAGGAAACTTTTCAAGGATGAATAGCATTGAAATCTGTGGAACGACCCGAGCATTAGTACTTTTGCTATTGAGACCACTTCCTCATTTGTACTGAGCCGCAAAGCGAAAGGTTATTTGAGAAGTGCGATTCATTGGGATTGAGGTAAAACCCGAAATGGACATGTTAAATCTTTAACCCGTTGCCATAGTAAAATCAAATTAAACTCCTTTCACATCAGAGGGTAGATCATAACTAAATACAAGCGGATTGGTATAAAAGTAATAAGATAAAATACGAATTAAATATTTTTTAGCTCGAAGCCTATACTTAAGACTTAATTAGCTAATTCTTTCTTAAATATCCGCATAAGGTTAATAATAAATTTAATAATTTGTGATTTTATGTTTATAAAATAATATAATTTTTAGTTTGAATTAAGACTAAATTTCCTATAGTTATTTAAATTGATGAAATTCAAGCTCCATATTCAGCATTTAAGGGAATGAAAAAAGATAAGAAATTTCACCGAATTCTTTAAGTTGGAAAAAAATCCAAAGCGGGTTGCAGTACATTTAGGAACTGGAAAATCCTTAAGCTATTCGTGAAGAAATAACCTGTATTTTTAATATTCTTTTTTAGTAGAAAGGAAAATATTATGAAAATTATTATTAAATTATGTCTAGAATTTTCATCCCGCATTCCTAGAGTCAATCGAAAAATTCTTGTGTAATGAAATTGCTACGATTCATTTGAAAGAAAACCAAGAAAAATCAAAGCCGGACCTCTGCCGTTTCTATTTATATACAGCATTAAGTGTTTTATTTACTATGTACAAAATATAGAGAGGGAAGTATTAACAGTATTGCTATATTTATTCATTCTAAAATGAATATTTACTAAATCGTTACAGTCAAATGCATACATGTATCTTTTCAGCATTAGTGTTCTTAAATTTTCATAAAAAATATAAACGCATGAAAAACATAATTTAAGTAAAAATCTCACCATGATAAAATAAAATGAACTGTATAGAAAATTAATAAAAAAATATTCATATTGTTGCTCATAAAAGTAAATCATCCCTTTCAAATCCTCAATAATTATGAATGATTGGAAAAGTTTTCCAGAATATTCTTAAATAATAAGGGCCCATTCCGTGACTTTGATTGTGAGACGTAAGGGATGGAGCGAGGTAATGGTAACTAAGTACTTTCCCATTACTCATTTTCTAATAATGCTGAATATTATCTTGAAAGTTCGATGAATCTATTCATACACTATTCCGTATAAATAGCATATCGTATCTATAATGGAGGGAAAGAGAAACCAATAAATAGACAGGTTACTAGTCAATGAAAACCAACTGAGCGTATAGAAAGACACATTTTCCTTTCATACTACAGAAATGCCTATTTTAATTGTATGCAATACGTTTTTAGCAACATTAGCAAAACGGCAAGATCACGTAATTCCTCAATGAAACAACTTGAATAGGAAAAAATGTTGTTAAAAATTTACTCGTAATAAAAAAGGGCTGTAAATTTGAAATATTTCATCAATCAATTAGGAAAATAGCTCCCCTAACTTGAACTGTTTAGATAAAAAGTATTTTCAACCCTATTACAAAGTTTATTGCAGAAAAAAATGAGAAGAATTTGATGCGATTGTACATTGTAATTTTCTAAATTTACCCAAAAATTTCGAACAATTCTCCATCACGTTTAAACGAATCATCAACGCTCAAACCACCTCCTAATTAATCATGTACATAACCACCTATGATTACTATAAACTGAATTTAGAACTTTATTCATAAATTAAATGACGTATGATCATCTTTATACTGTTGAAAAACTATCAATATAAAAATAATTAAGTCTACCTGCTATCTATGTCTGAATTGTTTATGATATATTTAGTATTATTTCCCGTTTCAAATTGTTCATAACCAGATCATATTCCTTCATTTCTTGTACCCATTATTACAACTTGGATCATAGAGATTGGTCCTCCAATAGAAGGAGGAAGTGATCAAGTACTTAACGTGATCAGTCGGAAAGGACAAATGATTGTACACATATCCAGGTACCAGGAGCCATTGGTTTCCGATCCGCTTTCTACTCCTCGGAGTGTACGCCCTTCCGCCACGTGGGTGCGGAATCATGGTCGGCGGCTTGAATGGGGGAGGGGCGTCGCGGGTGTGGGAAAAATCCCGCTGAATGAAGTGTTGAAAGTGGGCGGAATATTTGGGCAGTGGCTATTGGCGTTGAATGGCGGGTGGGTGAAGGATGACCGGAGGATCAGCTGGCCGTGAATGGGTGAGGCGCTGATATGCTGTGGCGAAGGTTATCGCTGTATACGAATAGCGCAGCATTTAAGTATTTGGTGGATGGGATGCGAATATGAAACAAAGCGTGACATGTCACTCAACCAGGGCACCAATTATCGGTGATGCGAAGAGGAAATAGATTCTGGTTCCTCCAGAAGGACTGCTGGATTCATCAAACCATAATTATTTTATATATTAAATTTTTATTTACGTAAAAAATAATGAGAGAATAATTAAGTTATATATATATATACCCCTGAAAAAAATCGCTATCGCAAGAAAACCCCTGCAATGATTGTTATAGTTAAATTGGCCAAATAATTTCAATATTAAACATTAACGAAAAATTATTATGCAAAGCCCTTGGTAAAAATAATATATGATAACTAAACTGTTTGTTCTCGAGTAACTTCTAATATCTCTCAAAATGAGAGTAAAATGGTACTTATCTCTCTCATCCATATAAGTTCCTAATCAAAATGTTATTATTAATCATAGAGAAGCAATAATTTATAGAAAATTTAATTTATGTAAGTATTTTCCACAAATATTGATAAAGTATTAATTACTACAAATTTCGGAGGTGCAAGGACTTGCGTATTCAATTTTCGCTCTCAAATCTCCATACTATAAATTCTTACTCAGATGTGCAGAATAAATTTAAATCAGTCTGCGAAATATATTTCTGCGATCATAACAAATGTACAAGGTTCTCCATAACGTAACTATCTTGAAACAATTGACTACTGACGAGTTTGAAAATTCATTCAATTCATTCCATCTCTTTGTGAAGTTTCCATTTCCAATTACAACCCCATAAATAACACATACATAAATAAAAATACCATCCGCTTCCGTTTTAAAGAAGCCTTCCAATAAAACCCTTTCTCACATACACCAAAAGAAATCTTCTATACCGAGGATACCGCTGCTTATCACCGCTACAAAACCCACCACCTGATTCTGAGGCATCTTTACCACGTTTGAATTTCTCCTTTACGAGACAGATAACAGAGCGCTAAACGTTCAACGGTTCCGCATACTCTCCGAGGCGATCTCCGACCCTAATCTGATACGAGCGTGAACGCCTCCCATTCACACCCTGAACATCCTTTCCTCCCGTATCGCAAGACTTCAAACGACTCCGGCACGAGACCTCCACCCCGTATCACGTGCTCCTCGGAAATTCCACCGAAAAACCCAACTCGTTAAGCCGCACTTCTGTCGAATAAATCAACGGCTTCCGACGAATGATGAGTGGGTAATGCCGCTTTTTAACCGGCATAAAGTCAATTTCGGGGGGCGTTGGGCGGAGGTGCCGGTAGGGTAGGGTCATCCCTCGGGAGCGAACGGTGGTATTTCAGGAGACTTCAACGGGAGGAAGTTCTTTCACGCCGTGAGGGGTGTGTTTATGGCCGGCTCGCCCATAAAGGGCTTATTGGCCCCACTTAAAAACCTGCGCGCATTGCGTATTCTCGGCCTATGGTCGGAGGTGCACACGCTGGGCTACTTGTCGTCGGGTGTCTGCAGACAACACTCGCACTTTGAAGGATGACTTTATGAGGGAGGGCCTTCTTTTTTCTCCGGAAAGGGTCGAGGAACGGAGAAGGCATTCCGAGGGTCTCTAGGGACGGGTAAAAACCGATCCGCCATTGTTTCCATAAGTCACAATATATATGTGTGCTCCAAAGTGCCCCGGATCTGCCCCTTCCCTCGACGGAAGCTTGCAGAAGTGGAGAAAAAATGCCTCTCCGTGGATTTTTTGCTACGTTTTTTCCTCCGTGTACCGTTCTAATAGACGTCTTCTATTAATACCCGGATACCCAAAAAGGGGCGTTTTTAGAGAAGGAGTTATTAGGATAGGTTGCCTTGCTCGCTTCGATTGTTGTGACATCGCCCCATGGCTTTGTGTGCCTTTCTCTCCGTGTCATGTGCACGTGTGAATGACCGAGAGAGGCTACCGCTCGGAAGATCGCTGCTGGATTGGGATCTTAAGGAAGAGAAATCGAACTCATTTACGATTTCGGGCGTTGAAATCACCAGATGGATTCGTGGCTGACGTAAATGCCTACAAATTAGAAGCATTTTCTTGTATGCGTGTATCTCGTATCGTAAGGACTATAAGTACTGAACCGATATCTACATCACTATAGTATTAGTAAGATTACGACTAATCTCTAATGGTAGTTCATATCTCTAACCTCGGTATTGTAAGTACTAGAAATATTGAAAATCACCGTTGGATTCGTGGCTGACGTAAATGCCTACAAATTATATGCGTTTTCTCGTATGCGTGTATCTGGTTTCGTAAGGACTATAAGTACTGAACCTATATCTACATCACTATAGTATTAGTAAGATTACAACTAATCTCTAATGGTAGTTCATATCTCTAAGGACTAGAAATACTGAAAATACATAGTATGAATGCTATTGTTTCATTATCGAAAAATTAGTAACAAAACTTGAATATACGTAAAATTGTAATGACCTACAAAAGGATTGATACCATACAAATTCTGGGAGAAAATGAATGAATACGGAAATGAATATAGAATATTTTAATAAACAAATAATTTAGTAAAAATAATTCGAATTTTTAATCAATAAGAATGATTTCTTCATTCTCCAACTCCAACATCACTACTTTTTCGTCTGGCTTCTTTGGTATCATTTTCTAATTTAATTATGTATCTATTTTGATAATATTTACAAAATTTATTTAATGATAAAACAAAATAACGGAGAATTAAAACGTATAGGCGTTGATAGAAATATATGAGTAAATGTCTATGCTGAATCTTTTACCTGAAGGGTTTTTCATCGATTTCTTAGAAAAATAAAATAAATCAACAGTAGAGTTAAAATATTATTTGGTATAAAATTGACAGTACTTACTAGATATACATTAGAATTAACGAATACATGTTACGAAATGTTTACATGCCTGCCAATGTCGGGTTCGGCTTCTATAAGCCTCTAACTATTGAAAATAATTAGAATTTATGATAATTTTAATTGAGAATCTCAATCAGTCCCATAAATGAACGTATTAGAAACTATGTAACCAAACTAAAACGAACCAAAAGCGAGATGATACTCAAATGCAGATCAATCAGCGCAACAGCTGTAATAACAATACAGGAGGATATACACAACAGAAGATTTGTCAAAGGACAAAGTCCAACCAGATAACGATCGAGATAGGAAGAAACAGCATTGAAAAAAAAGAGACAAATGCACGCACGTTTTCCGCGAGGTACACCGTAATGATCCGAGTAAATGACTCTAATACGCCCAAAGGTGGAGCTTACGCCGTTCAGAGTTACAAATGGAGTTGCATTCATTTCGGACGCCCCTCGTGTTAAAGGATCTAATTGATGAGAATCGGTGTGTCGCGTGCTCTCCATAACTGGAACGAGGGGCGAATACAAATGAGTCCCGGGTCGATCGATCTTCTAGCGGGGGACACGTTCTCTCCGAAAATAATTAAGAGGCAGATTTCGAGAGAATGTGAAGTACGGTTTGCTTTGTGGTAACTAAATATGCTAACATAAGTATTTGTGTTTTGTTTTGTATCAGGATAAGAGAGATCTTACTGTATTAGCTAAATGCATATTTTGTTCATTTTATACAGCGGACTGAACCCTAAAATATATGAATGAGACATAATCAGATTCTGCTAATGAGAGAACTAAAAATCATTATCGAATCGTTCAAAAGTATTATAGATCGATTAGGTCATACAACCAATTTATATTGGTACACTTTTGCTTCAGTAAGGAGAGAATATGAACCAACATATTTATCGCATTCTGAGACGAACATAAAATCACTATACTTGCTTAAAACATTGATAATAAATAAAAATGACAGTTATTGTTAACGAGTTGAATCAAGGCTAAAGTATCCGAATATTTCGTATCGCTTCTTGCACCTTAAAATCTGGTGCCTCTTACAACCGAATATATATTCGTTCACTACAACTTTAGTTTTAAAATCCTGTACGCCTTATCATCCGAAAAATACGGTACATATTCCTCGACTTTAAAGGTTAAGGGTGACTTTTCAATTTCATATGAAACCCTCGATCCACTTCTAAGCCTTGTCTCTAATGAAAAAGATTCAATGCATATTTAGTTCTTATGAGTGAAACTTACGAAACTTAATGGCCACAATTGAATACGTATCCCAGTAATCGAAGCAACAATCCTCCGTTGCGTAATCCCATTCATAAACCCCAAATTGGTCCCGCGACTCGATCGCCCTTAATTCGACTCGAGCGTACTTCTGGAAGCACTTTAAAACCCAACCAATCATACTCCCCTTTGGCCAGATTGACGACATCACAATGGGAATTAAAAACCATTCCTCCGCCCGCCAACGGAGGCCTAATGACTGTGAGGCAATTCATTTCTGGAAATGGGGCCCCAGAGAGAGAGAGGGTCCGATGCGGAAAAGGGCCTTGCATTCGTTGGGAGACTATGGGAGAACGGGATTCCGTGGGGAGAGATGATAAATGACCTCTTGGACTCAGTTTTGCTTGAGTGGTTCCCGCTCTTTGAGTGATGCCTGTTTCTTAATTGGCTCGAGGTAGGTGAATACACGAGAAGGTGTAATTTCCCTCTTCTGTTGTTTGCCGCTGCCAAATATTTGCGCTCCCTGGTGTCAAGATCGGGGAAGCTTTCCTCCCTTTTGTGTGATGAAAAAACACACGGATTCGTGGGAGGAAAAAAATAATGGGAAGAAAAGGGAGTAATTACGTAGGAAAGTGAGAATTTCGGAGGGTCTATGGGGGGAAGGTCGTGTATCGTTCTTTGTGCGGTGTCTATGGGAACATTCGCATTTACTTCTATGGGTCGTGAGGTGAGAAGATATTCGATTGCTTTCACCTGCTTGAGAGGGTTATTATGGATGGATTTAACTCTAATGTATTTCTTCGAATAGGTCCGTTTTGATCTTCTAAACAACCATTCATCTATTTAGTACGTAATGCATCATTTCCCAAGAAGTACGCGTGGTGTATATATTACATTTGTATCGTTTTCTCCTATATTAAATTAAAAATGTAGGTCCTCAGACGTTTGAGAATTATATATCAAGATAAAAAAATAAAGTGATATTAACGAATTATCTCATATTTAACTCAGGTCTCCTTAATATTTTTCACGTTAAATTTTTAATGTATTCAAAAATAAATCCTTAATAATTTCACAGATACAATGATAAAGAACCTACGTGTATAGATTAACTGTACGTCAAGTAATATAATGTGTACCATCGTATTACTTGGTAACGCTAGCAACACAACAGCTTCGAATAATTATCATAATGTGTCATTAATATCAAGGAAATAAACGCAAGTGAAAATGCTATGGAAAATTAAGGTGTTTCCGTCACTTGCAATACTCAGGGTTTCACGAAAACATTTTCATATGAGCATTAAGGTAGCACATCTCCATTAACTTCAACTAAGTTGGATTCTTAAAGCTTTCGTTAAAAAATTACGAATAGGGAACACTCCATCTTTCCATGTATATAATATATTGAATAATCACTTAACCTCATTGGTTCATGTTTGCCACTCTTGCATGAAAGAAATCAAAGTCCATTTCCATTTTAATACGCTGTTCTCGAATTTCATACTTTGCGTCATAGTTGTCGACAAAGGTTATCCATCCTCGAGTTTGATTCGAAATAATAATTTTAATACAAAAACATAAAAACAACTGTCAGGATGGCCGAGCGGTCTAAGGCGCCAGGCTCAAGGGAAACCTTCCTCGATCGAAGTCGAGGTCTGAGTGTTCTGGTCCTCGTATGAGGGCGTGGGTTCGAATCCCACTTCTGACAAATATTTTACGTGTCTAACGGTATAAAAAACTTCCAATTTTTGTTAATTTCGACGATATTTTTGGCATACTTATTATAATAATTACTCCACTGCATGAAATTTATTATTTTCTAACATGACCAACGTACAACATCGGCGTCTACAAGCATTAAACTTGCATATACAGTCCCGGGAAACTGTTTAATTTTCTGATTCCATAATTGTAGGGAAACGCGAAAGAAAAAGATTATTTCAATTGAAAACATTATTTAAAATTCTTTTGCAACAACCGATATTTCTCAGTATATAAGATTATTTATCTTATGCCATAAATCTTAAATCTTATAAATCATTCACACTAGCAGATGTTATGTTTCTCCAACAATTATCCATTAAAATGATTCATTACAATATCATATACATTATTTTCACTAATAAAGGTATATTAGCTATATATTATTCTCGTAAAATAAAAAATTATACTACTAAGATGAGGTCCACCCAATCATCTGGACCAGAATTCAAGATGTAAAATCCTCATATTTAACTTTTATATACGATATAAAATGTACACAATAATCTAACAGGTATATCAATAATATGATAACATTAAATATTCATTTTAAAAATGTAATTGATAAGGTACGATTTCAATCCTTGTATTATATTATTACGAATAAAATCATGACTTCGATCTAAATTTTACTCCCTTTCAAAACAAGTAAGTAAAATAACTTATGAGCTTTTCAATGATATGCATTTAAGGGATTAACTGAAGAAAAGTTAGATAAACTGGATGCGAAAGACAGTTCAATTTCAGTCCAAAAAATTTCATAATTAAAATTTACTTCAAGACAAAAGACGTTATTGCACCTTGGGTTTCGACTTTATCTTTTAACAAATCCTAAGCCGATACGGCTCAATTTATACAAGTTGAAAAACATTCTGTTCTTCCATTTCAAACACCACGCTTTCATATGATCAATACAGCTTTTTCTCCCACTGACCCACATGTACAGCTTCCGTTATGCTTCCCAAATACACAATTGTCCAACATTTCAGAATGAGTACCCTCTTGAGAGAAGGGACACACACAGTAAGGCACAGTAATGGAAACAAAATGGCGATACTCTTGGGGCTCCTTTTCTGTAGCGTTCGCTTAAACAAAAACTTTTCCTAGGAAAGCGCATCTCACAATGGCACTCGAGTGGCTATCGGTAGCGGATGCATTGTTTCCCACAATGCATCAGATACCGAAACTAAGGCGTTTTCCGTAGGGGGCGTTAAACAATTCCCATCAGTATATACTGCTATCTTGGCATTTTGAGTAAAGGACCGTAAAGTTTGCACGCTACTTTAACTCTGGCTTTTGCTACTCGTCCTTGCTTCCAGGAACTTGTGCCCGTGAGTGTGGGAGAGAGCTGTGAGAGCGGTGGATATTCCAGGGGTGAAATTGGTGGTCGTAAAAGTAGCAATGCTTTAAAGTCAGTTACACGCTCCCCCACCCTTTGTCTGCAAAAGGTCGGATTTTTAACGACCCCTGAAAACCCATTGATGTGGCGGTGAGAAATCTCTTTTGTCCGAAAAATATACGTTCCAAGATCAATATGTATTTTGAGGATTTAGAGGTGTCACTACGATTGTTTTACTGCCGACTTATGTCAAGCTTGCGACGAAGTTATGCCACAAACATAAACAGGTTTCGAAAGCTATCAAGTTAATGTCGATCTTCCACTAATATTCTGTGGACCTTTCTCCATCTCAACTTGCCACGTAACATTTACTTTATGGTTTACAATATCATTTCCTTTCCTCTTCATTATATCACACATAAACACAACTAGGTAGTTGGTACAGTGATGCAATTTACACTTGGGATAATCATTAATTAAAATTTGGTCATAAGGTCAAAAACATACTTTCAATTGGAAGTGTTTTGAGAGCTCATTGCTCTGAAGATAATCTAAGGATTAATACTTGAGGGCAAGATGTCAATGTCAATACAATAGCAAGTAAAAATTAGCACTCTGAAATATATACTAAACTCTGAGAGATATTTCATTCCAATAACAGTTAAAATATTTTTCTATAATAAATTCATTTGATAGTTCATATTGCGATAATTTCTTCACTAAATATCAATATCTATGAAATAAAGAAAATCCACACCTTTTCCTTTCTAATTTATTTATTACATTTCGATTCAGAGCAACCTATTGATTCCTGTACTAAAACTGATATTTCAATTATATAACCACGCATCTAGCAACAATAACATGGAAATTAAAATATAGAAGTGCATTTATAAATTTAATACACTTTCTTCCCTTAACTTTATGGAATCACAAACATCATATTCACTTCTACATTACGTTGAAATAGAAAATAACGTTAAATTGAAAATACGTTATCAAGAATACGATAATTTTATCGTTAAGTTTCGATGGTCCTTAAGGAGCATTTCGCTAACTATCATCTATATTTCGCTACATCATGGCGGATTAAGTACATGAATAACTATTCTTCCCGCATACTATTCAACGACCTCGAAGGGAATTTTTTACGATTCAATACCATACGAACCTCATGGACACTCACAAAAATATTATCTATAATATGAATATAATGAAAATAATAGTAAATGAGATACTTTTAACTTCGTTGCGAAACAACAATAGCGCAAAACAATCCATTCTTTGACGTATACAAGCAGAAACTATCTACGCAACATGAAGGATAGATGCAATAAAGTGAAAGAGGTACATAAATCTCGTAAAAACGGAGGAAATCTTATATTGCAGCTTGAGAAATGCAGTGGGAGATCCATTGCTGCATAACGATCCGATGAAATCGGCGTTAGAGAAGGTATCCCGAGATCGGCAAAAATATCAGTCGGAACTAAAGCAAGAATGAGGGGTTGCGAAGTGGGCGTGGTTCGAGCATCGGTGCACTTCAAAGGGAGTGATAAAATTGCAAAATGAGGAGTGGAATTTATGGATATGGATTCCTATTTAAGAATCGAAAAGTGACTGTAAATCAGATATGATGGATAGAAAGGCAGGTCTATGAAAAAGGATGAAATATGCGAAAAACTGTGCGTGAACTATGGAAAATTTGTAACTAAGGGAGTCGAAACGATATGGGAAATAATACCGGGTTATGAAATAATGCAACCGAAGGAGAAAATGCTAGAAAAATAATTGGAGGGAATTTAATAACAAATCAATACCTTATTGCCGGAAAGAAAATTTAAGGGTGAAAACACAAGTATTTATTCCCGCAAGAATAATAAAATATTTTTACGCATGTTCGTCCATAAATAACTCGTATCCAAGTAAATTACTAAAACTGTCTAACGAAAGAAAACGATACATTTTCAAAATTATTCCCTTTCTGATGATTTAACTATCTTTTTAATGATTGAAAATAACAATGAGAATCATGAATAGTAAAATACTGAGTCGGATTTTCATGCAACATTTAATACGGTAGTGCATTGACCTGAAGGTCAAATGTTCGGACCCTGGGCCAACTGCAGCTTTCCAGATTCTCTTTTACAACTCAAGAGACCTAAGCGATAGCGACCCTGTCCTATATACGTGTATATTTCAATACTTTTCTTCACTGTTTCAATCTCTCTACCCATTAAAGTTTATTATAATATAGTTGCTATATGATCGTTGACTGTAATATTTACGTAGGAAAAAATATATAATTCTTTTATATATTAAATAATTATTTATGTTACAAAAATCGCCTAAATATTTTTCTTTATTTTATTCAACTCATTTTCTATTTCAAGTGAATTAGACATTTAAATTAATAATAAAATGCCAAGCATGGATTTCCTCCAAGTTAAACGCATACACGAGTTTCACATACTAGTTCAGCTGGCTCATATGATAAAATATAAAAATATACAATAAAATAAATAACATTATTATTTAGAGTGAAATGAGATAATATATTACCATATTATTATAAAATTATGTATATAATTTAATCTATCGATTTATTTCAATTATAATTAATTTGATAAGTTACTCTTATATCTTCCTCTTCCTTTGATTATTTATATTCATTACTTTTTCATTTATAATCATTATTTATGTTATTATTATTATACGTTAAAATTGGAAAGATAATAAATGAACTTAAACCGTTACTTATAAGAAGGAATAATGGCAGATAGGCTAACGGGAACGCATTTAAAAAACCTTTCCTAAAAAAAGAATAGATGAGCACAAATATCTGCAGACAAGGAACAAGCATTTCCATGAAAGCAACACCACTGGTTCAAACCCAGAAATCCTCTACACGAAGAAGATTTAAGACTTGGTATACGTGCTAAATAGCCACACACTGGAGGGGAGGGTATGGGGATGAGGTAGGATATGCCCCTGGAAATCTCAGAGGATCCCTATGCTTACGTCCCTTGTTTTTGCTGCATTAGGGATATTCCCATCCCGTATGGGTCATGGATCCTGGAGGGACTCCGTAGCAATGACCCCTGACTCGTGATCTTGAACGATTTCTGGACCCTATTCAACCTGCGTGGCATTTTTATTGCATGGACCATGAGAGTAAACTGTCCTTCGAGCAGCCGGGAGGGGTCAATTACCGACTTTCCTAGAAGCTTCCTCTAGGCCAACATGAACATGCTATAGAGGGCTCTCCCCGTTATTCCAAACAGTAGAGAAGTCAGCGGTCACCTCGCGGTGGAGTATTTCGAATGCCTAAATCGACTTGTCCCCGTAACGTAACGCTTTTGTACGATTTTTGGGGAGCTCGGGAGTTTAGGAAGCTTCTTCTAAAGAGGCCAATGCCATATGGGTGTGCATAATTGATTGTTGGTAAGCTTCTGAACACTTAGAAATAAAAATACGGGAAAACATTGAACCTACATTCAGTACAACTTTGTAGTTACGATACGTAAACTTAGTATCTTAAAATAAAGCTCAGCAACAATGATAACGCTAACAGATCAGTTTTAATTGTCGAAAACATCATTGGAAACTAATTGTTGAATCCGTACGAAAAATATCAACAATGAAAACAATCGTTACACCATATTGAGGCTTCAAACTGGAGAAGATGAGAGAGAATTTCTGATTTTTTCAATCGAAACCAACCCTCACAAAGCTGCTATTTTATAGGAAACGAGAGAAGATCGTCCTTTGTCGGTGTGGGTTGGGCAAGAAACTTAGTCTGATCACCACTTAGATCCGCCACTATTGAGAAGCTAACAAAAGCTATCGTTCTCGGGAATCTTTTAAAAAAATACAATATACGGGAAAACCGCAGGAGAGTTACATCATGGGTGAAGATTATTTATTTTTCTTATTAATTTTTTTGTCTCGAAAGATTTTTATCTAAATATTTAACTTTACGTATTAAATTCAACGAAGCCGCCATTAATATAAATATTTTGTTACTATGGTTATAACATACGCTACAAAACAGTAATAAATATTTCGTTGCTAAAGTAATAACATACCCCAAAAAAACAGTATGTAATAAGGATTTGGAAAAAGACGCGATGTATATAAGAGAGATTTGAATACGTGCTAAATTATTCTTGGAAGATTAATGACCGCTTGGAGAGGTACAATGATATCTCCAAAAAGGATCGGAGAAATGTTTTATCAGTTCATTTTCGCGGGAATGAAAAAAAGTAGCAGAGATTAAATGTCTCACAATACGGAGTCAAGTGTGTATTCATCTCGTTCCGTGAAGGGAAGGACAAAGTAAGGCGGAACTGTTCTGATTCGTCCGCTCATTACAACGAATACACTCCTCGCTTGGCTTCCTCCATAATTGATTGGGACTCGGAGATCTTTTATGACGAACTGTTCCTCGTATTCTCTTCCTAAGATGATCATGGTGAATCTCTATAGGCGTTCAGGAGAGGAATCTATTTTTAAGTGGCGAATTTCCTGGAACTTCACAAGAGTCCAATTCAACGACGATTTGGTTTCTTTCTTTCTTTGAAATGGTACCGTTTCTGAATTGCATTTCATTACAATATGACGCTAAAATAATGGACAATTCATCCTATTTATGTTTGGTAAATGTAAGGATGCGAATATAATATATATTAAATTATTAAATTAAATGGAACAGGAGTCAACATTGTAGAAGGAACAATTGCATCTTTAAATCACTATTGCTATATTATCTTTTATCTCTTGCATTACGTATTGATCAAAATGTATTGATAAAAAGCATTGCGGATTATTGTCCATAGATTTACGGAAAATTCTATTTTTTTGACTGAAACTAAGACTACCTCATATTTTCGTAAATAAGATATATACATTTCCTTTGAATTCAAACGGGAATTAATAAGACATTATGTGGGAGTAGGATATTAGAAAATTATTAATATATTTAATTTATTATATCATATTCTTTTCCTATTCATTACTTGTTAAATTTTTCTGATAAATTACATATTAACAGAAGTTTTAAGGATATCTAAAATTCAATTAATTCGAATATCAATCGCTTCAGAAATCTAAATTAAATGTTTATCCAAAACTAGCGCATAGTTTGAATATTCTTTTATCAAAGCGTTATTTTCGAAAGTTTTCCTTATTCTAATAATTATTATGCATAATGTATATCACCATTTATACAAAAAGTGTTGAACTCCTGTATATATAACTGTATTCGATTAGAATATCATGCATTCTGCTAAAGACGATGGTTATATCGTAGTCAATTATATCCTCCTCTATAAAACAGCACGATTAGGGATGTTTTCATTTAAGTTTATTCACTGCTACTCCTTCTGGTAAGTGTTAAATTACCAGCTACCGAATATCTGGTAAAATGACTTGTGGTAGAAGAATCTTAATAAAAAAAGAAACTTTCCATCTGCAATTTATCGCTGAGGCGGTTAATCGAGAAACGTAAGGATGAGTTTTCCCAAAGATATATTGTTATCCAAACCAGAGAAGACGGCCGCTTTGAAGATCAGTTACTCAGCGCTTTCTTACGGATTCGGCTGCATCATTTTACGAACAGTTTTCCAAGAATTTGGTTGCTGCTGAAAACAACACTACGTATAAGAAATGCGTGTATTTTTACTGGATGGGGTCGTGATAGAAAATATTTGACTCCAATCTATTTCTCTTTCCTAGAATACCATACAAGATTCTCAGCTATTAGAACAAGATCGTTTGGGAATTTGATGAATTTCCAAAATACTTGTTGAATTGTTTATTTACTCATAAGGAACCGTGTTCAATAGAAATGGTTAATGAAAAATACCGTACGGGCATTCACTTGATTGTAATCTATCAATTCAATAACAATTCTTGCATCATGACATACATCGTGTACTTCTATTATTGATAGCTACCGTAAATTTTAGTTTCGGTACTCGGATACTACTTTTTAGATGTGGTAACCTTAGAAAGTAGACAATTTTGTGCTCGTAAATGTGAGAGTGTTTTATAGAGATATATTTCGCAAGAAAGGTTTATTGGAATTCTCACGGGAAAATCAGAATTGAGGTAGACCTAATAATATCTTGGTATAGACTGAACTCTGTATAACTTTTCGTAAGCACCAAAGTCAAAATCTGTGAAGTCAAGAAAACCACATGATGTTAATATATTGTATAATTTAAATTAATTTTTACAATTCATATGTGAACGAAAAAATGAGGATTGTCTAGACAGTTAAAGCGAAATTCCTACCCGAAATCAAAGTATATTTTGGATAAATAATTCTTTCGTAACAAAATTCAACATGTATTATGATTCAAAAGGTATTAATAATTATTCATATGTTCAATAATAAAAATAACTTGAAATAAATGGAAAGGTATCGATCTATGACGGAATTTAGTCACTAAAAAGTAAATCAAGAGAAGTTTATTAGAGTTCGAAAGTGTAATTATGATTGATCTCCAAAGCGTGTACAAACCTGATTAGAATAAACGGAAAATTGATAATAAAGATTACATATTTCTCGCAAGAATTGCAGATAAGTACCTCTGATCACTGAATAAAATATAATTATAGATGATGTTCAACCAAATAAATTGACATAGCATCCAAATAGCTGGAAAAATATTCGATAACGGAAGGAAATAAAGGAAGTTAAAATTCTAAGGAAATTATGCTAATAATTTTCGTTGTAGATATAGAAATGAAACTCCTGAACTCTACGAAAAACGACCGAGTATTGCGAATAAACTTACCAAAGAATAAAGTTATTTACGCAACAATATTTGAATTCGTATAAAACTTAAGCAAAAATAAAACGTCTTAGCAAATTATGCCGAAACTAGATTTTATTTCAACTTCACTAAAATTTTTCCTGTTACTCAATTGCTCGGAGCAGTGGAAGAGTTTCATAATGGCATGTTAGGCACCTTCCAACTCTCGTGACTTGGGAACATAGCGCCGCGATATCCCAGAGTTTCTTCCGCCCGTTGCCCCAAAACTTCGCAAGGAAACGACAATTATTTCAAAGGGAAAAGACATTAAGAATTTGATGGTTATTGTAAATAACATATCATTCTAAAATTCAATTCTCCGAACTTTACGTACACTCATCTATAATATACTCTTCCAGATAGACTTTTAAAAGTGTAATTTGAAATATGTTTTTCTACTGGAATCTTGAACACAAAAGTTAACTGTAATATTTATGGAAAGACAAGTATAAATGTATCCTAATTTTTAAAATCTTTCTTAGATGTCTTTCTTCCAACTCAATTGCAAAGAGGATCTTTTTTCTATTCTGACCACTAGAATTCATATACCTTATTTTGCTACCGAAAACATTTGCTGCATTAAAATATATCGGTCATAGAAATATATTACACAATTGCCTTTGAAGAATTCTTAAACATATAATTATAAAATAATTGTAATACAGCATTCTGAGAAAGGTTAATGATTTGTTTATTTAGCTATCCTTTAGTGTTCAACTGGAAATGTGTTCCTGCTTCATTTACGGCACTACATAATTTGAGGAAAGGACAGCTGACTCTATAGAAATTGTTATACTAAAATTATAATTATAAATTATCTCATTTTATAGCACAGGAATCGATAGCAAGTTCAAGAAAAGTAGATTGAGAATGCACCAAGTTAAAGAATAAATTCTAAATGAATGTTACAATGAGCATAAATTACACCTGATTTCGATAAAATGAAACTTAAAATAGTTCATAATAAGAGCAAGTTCATAAACATACAATACAAATAAACATTTTGGAGATTTTTTTAGACGATCCTATAGAAATATATGGAGAAATAATGAAATGATAGCCTTAAATTGCAGCTACGATGTATTGAATAAAGCGAGCCTTTTGACTCTATTTATGAGTAATATTTCAGAGTATAAACTTTGATAGAGGCAATCAAAGCATTATTTATAGATCAATAGAATACGCTATCGATGAATTCTGAATACGTTATTGGATTTCGCCTTAAGAAGAGTCAGATAACGACAGATTATGATGCAAACGTGAAAGAGATATCCATATGCGATTGTATTCCATTCTTACAGATCAACAATCGGCGCAACTAATTGTTGGATGTCTCTAAAGAGAATAAATCAACAATAAACAGAGCGGCGATAGTTGTTAATGGAAGGACAGGACATTTGAAACCGGTAATGGACACGGTTAATAAACCAAGATGTATAGGAGCGCATTTCACACGGTTACGAACCGATTGAGTAGCATTTGATCTATTCCTATCAAGTGATAACGAGATTCTGCGGTGATGAGGGTGATTGCTTTTAATTTGCAATCAAGGAGAAGAGGTGAGCTGTCGACTTGAGCCTTTTTTGCACACGATGACGGGCTGTTTCGCCAAATTGAGCTATTCATCTAATGGCGATATAAGAGGCTTTTTATCCTCTGATTAATTATTTGCTGTATTTGCGTGAAAGGTTGAGGCCAACACGATTGAGAAAGTGTTTATCTCCTGATCAATTTCTTCTCAAAGTAACGTAAGCAAAGCTGACAAAATCGTTAATACTAGTAGCATAATTGAAAGCTAATTTTCCGCAAAAATATTCCATAAACTACTCAATGAATTTCTGAAAAATATAGCCTGTAATATTCGAGATTCATAAATTAAATAGCGTTGACACAGGAATAAAACTGTATGAAAACGAAAAGTAATATAAATACAGTAAATTGATCGAATAAAAACACTATAGGATGTACAGTTCCTTTTTATTTCACCTGACTAGGACTGTAAATTTAAATCACTCGTAGATTATTTAATTTAGTATTTGCTTCTTCATTGGTATGATACTATAATGACAACTATGTACATAGTTACTGAAAGGGTGATATCATTTATAAATAAATGAGTATTATGTAGAGGTGATATTGGCTACTTATTGAGAATCCTTGTAAAAATGTCTCAAATCTTATGCTTTCAATTTCAATATTGAATATACAATTCTAAATTCTTCTTTCTCCTTCTTCTAGGACTCATACGTGTATTTATAAACGCGAACACTTAAACTCACTTTTCAATGAAAAGTTAAAATTTACAGTAAATGTAAATGCTGACTTGATTATTTGTCTTTCAATTTCAATGCTGTGTAACATTATAAACCAGGATTCATAAACCCGGTTATAAACGCGTTCAATTAAATTTAACTAAACTCACTTTTCCACGAATATTTTAAATCTGAAGTCTAGTAAGTCAATGAGCTTCAGTGGCTTTCATTCAACTGTAGTCCGAAAAGAAGCCTCGATTAATGCATATCTACATTCTTCCTAGGCTATTTTCAAAGGAAAAAAAATACATATTAAATTCGATTCAAATTAATGTAAGGCCTTAGAAATAGATTTATCAATCGTTAGCACCTAATATTTGGATTTCAGCACGACTCATTTCAGCTCAGTTCTGAGACGAAGTTCAAGATCCTTTACCGCAAGAGAACAAATCACAACAAATCAATACAAATTTGCCGATAATTCATTTCCAAATACAAAGCTGTGGAACAAAGAAATCGTAATGGTAAATTTATAATGGATTCCTTTGTATAAATAAGCAGAAAGCTGCATTCGGATCCATGAAATACTTTGAGGTATCCGTAAAAATGATTCCACGGTGAATGTTACGGGTTTTTTTGCCAACTATCCACTGCCTCTCCCCAGGGGATTATGGCCACAATCCCGTGGTCCTCTCTTCCTAAGGGCTTTTCCTGGAAATTCCATTGGATATTCGCCGCCGAGTGAATCTTTCATCAACTACGTTGCCATGACATTCAATATCAACCGTTATACAACTATAACTTCCCCGTAGCAGTTTCATAGCTTTCCTTCATCACCACGGGAGATTTCCTTGCATTATTTTAAATCGGTAGCTTGGAAACTAAGTCTCATCGTTATTCAAAAGATATTTATTTGCCATTTTAATAATCTTGCATGAGAAATATAGACTTATTTTGTTTAAACTATTAAAGTTCTTATGCAAATATTAAGGGTTTTACTATTTTCGCCAACGAGAGATACACTTTAAGAAATCATTTGTTATCCTCAATAATTTATACCTGCAGGTGTAATTTAGTGTATTAACTATAGATACGGGTACATTTTTCGAGATGCTATCTAATTGAATATTATTCACGAATAATATCAAATTCTCCCTTAACATAGACTCTTCCAAGAGCTCCAGTAGATAAGTAGGAGTAGTATTTTGAACATAAATTACATAGGCGAGTGAATACTTAGAAATTTAAATTAATTTTTCTTAATAATAGTAGAGGTTCTGATCAAGAATTCCTTCAAACTTTATCTTACAAATTCAATCTATTTAAAAGCGAAAGCTTTATTGTAATGAGAACATTAAAACGGATCTAATTCTTTCTTTGTTTATCTTCCAAATTAATTTACAACACATTTGAAGCATTAATTCCGAATTGTCTCTAAGGTTACATACCAAGATAGTGTAAAACACTCTTGTGAGAAAACAATATCTGTAATTTTACAGATGTATTGTGATTTTTTTATTGTTACTTTAACCAGTGCAGTAGCATTATACGTAGCTTCAATATGTGAATGAAATATTTCAAAAAAAAGACTACTTTATACGTATGAATTATTATCCATATCCTTTTGTATTTATCCATCTAACCAACTCATAATAAAGTAAAACATTCTCTTTCACATAAAAAAAGTTTAACAATTTAAATTACTTCGTAGTATTAGTAATTCAAACAAAACACCCAAATCCACTGATATAAAAATAAGCAAAATTTGGCAATGGATTCGAATTTCAAGAACTTCAAGCGATGGAGATAGCACACAATGGATAAAATAAACAGGAAATCCTTGTATTGGATGATGCCTCTCTTGTCTGCCTCTTCGAGGACAAGATAGACTGCGATCCGAATTCAAATGGACACAAAACAACCATAGCTAACGGATTCACACTCGCTATCTCCGAATGAAATGTCACCGATCACAAAACTCTATTTCGTGTGTTCTGCCCAAAATGGGTATTCTTTCAATTTAAAACAAACCTAACTCGATGAGGATGAAATTCGCTTATGATTTATGCGTAATGAAGATGATCATATCTCTGGGTAATTGACGTGATATTCTCTTTCTTAGAAAATGGAAATAATCAGATAACCACCGAATAAGAAAGATGTAATAAACAATGACCTTATCAACTTATTGCTGTTATTTCTTTTAGAATATATATTTTTCTTTGCATTTAATGGAAATCATAATATAAATGTTCATTGCGCTAGATGTCTAAATCTTATTCCTATTGTTGTTATAATTTCAACTACACCAACTTTGAAACTTCTTTTGCTAAAAATTTCTGAGTATTACAATGAGAATGATTATTCCTTACGTTTTATTGGCAATACTGTGCTAATTCGATGGTGAATTTTTATTTTTATTACATTTATTTCCTTCTCGAAGATTTCGTGCTTCGAAATTTTTGTGCAGCTCATAAATATTCCCTTAATGGTCTCTGATCGTAATACAACAAGATTGTACCTAGAAATTATTCTTTCAACAATAGCGTCTATTAAATTCTTTCATCGACGACTATAGTCTTATAAGGAAATTAAAATTATATGCATTTGCATAATACACATGTGTATTCCATATCGGTAAAGCCATTCTAGATGGTCTTATTAAAAGAGTTAAAAAATCTTCTCAAGGAAAAATGAATTGAGGAAAGTCTAGTAACTAAAATTATTGACTACAATCCGTAAACTGCTAATCTCCATTTTCAAAAGGAAATTTGATTCTTTGGTAAATACTGTACTGAATATTTGAATATATATTAAGAACATTAATCAACCGAAAAATATGACAAACACTGAGATAAGAAGTGCAGTAATTTCTTCCATTCTAAATAAGATGCTTTTATATAAATATATAATATATAGCGTAAATCGCTATAACTAATCCTTTAAGTTATAATATTCATGATTTTCAGCCTATCAAACCATTCAACTACTACACTTTAGCGCAGACAATGAGCACATGAATATATTCCCATAATTCAGTCAATTAATTACCATTGTTAGTAACAAACAAATTTCTGATTATTACCGTCATAAATAATGCTTAAAAGAAATAAAACGAAGGTTAATCTAATTACAATTCATAACGAATAAATTACGAAAATAGTTTTGCCGGTCACGATATTTTAGACACAGAAGTAAAGTATATTTAGGAATATTCGAGGTAAAATTACAAAGGAATGCTTTAAAGCTATGCATTAGTCTATGTATGGAACATGCTTACAAACGCTCTAATACAAAAGCATGCGATGGAAGTACTTTTGCCGAGATTGAGGGACGTTGTTCCGACGGAATTGATAGCCAAAGGGAAGAATAATGCGTGAGTTTGAGTGTGGGGAAAATGGCAGTATGAAAATGAGGTGAATCCGGATGCAAATTCGGAGTCATTTACACGGTTCGCGAGACGGGGGAGCTTTTGAAAAGAAAGGTATGAAAAGAAACCGAGAATGTAGTGAAGGAATAATATGAGAGGATATAAGAATACTGAGGAAAAGTAAGAGGCTGGAGAAGGTGATACAAAGAAGTCAATATGGGGATTATGGAAGTAACGTAGAATATTAATAATATAGAACTAGTACGAGTGTATCCTAGGCAAGTATAAGTTGAATATTTTCTGCTCTATATATATTTTTTGTTTAAATATTAAAACCTCAAAACAAGTAATATAGATAAAATATCTGTACAACAATGAATAATACGTTCCAAAATAAAAATGCAGTTCTTAGGTATTCTCTACTAGAAAGAATTTATTATTTATTATACCACTGACTGTTTAATATTGTCATCTTAAATTGAAAATATATTTGTATTGATTAATTAATAAACCAAAGTTGATATTTGATGATTAAGGTTATACATATGATAATAAATAATCATTCAAACCATAAATATGGTAGATATATTAGAAAACGTAATATAAAAATGACTAGGCACTATTTGTCGAAAATTAATAAAAAACGAAGTAAATAAATAAATATGAAACCTTTACAATTAAAATCAAAGACTAATTCACCAAAAAATAACAATTGAACATTAATAATAAAGCAACAATCAAATTCAAACAGAAAACAGAAAGAACCCGTACACACTGGTGTATAAACGTCCTTAACAGAAGCCAGCAAAATCAGAAATCCAATTCCCTTTTCACCGCGAGAGCCAAAGTGCTGACAGTACGAGAAGAGAAACGGCGGATGGAAGATAAACGAGGCTACGAAGAGGACTGGAAGAAGGAGGAGGATGTGGCCTCGTGTAAAAGAGAGAGAGAAGAGCCCTTTTGAAGCAGTGTGAGAGGGTGTTGTGGAGTCATCATCAATTTTCCAGCCACCGGCTGTGAACAATGGACGATCGTATGTGGGTGGGTGTATCGAGGAGATGAGCCCAGCGGCGAGCCTCAATAACATCTGCTCGGACGCAACAGGTGGCTATTTCGACCTCCTAGCTCCTAAGAGGTGTCGGCCTCTAAAGGAGTTGGTAGCGGAGGGAGATGGTCTCTTTTGACGGCGGATCCGCCGGGGGTGGAGGCAGATGCGTAAGAGAGGTTGCCGGGAAGAGATGGAGAGGAAAATTGAGGTTTTTATTTCCTTCACACGTGTACCATAACTGGATGACTGCTCCCTATTCGGAGGCCCGACGACGACCCCTCAACGGGTGCTACAGGTCGATGTAATTAAATACCGCGTTATATTCTCTCTGCCGAGAGTGTGGGATTCTTTTGTCGGTGTCGGTTGTGGTGGGAAGAGGAGCTCTTGTTTACAGAGGATTTAATGCAAATGATTTGCCTATCCAATCTTTTGGCTCCTTGAAATTAGCTCTGTTTAACTCTTGTGTGGTTCTTTAAGGTGTCCTCATACACGTACGTCTTATCGGTGGGTGTTGTGATGTCGTAGTGTTGAGGTGATTCAATTGTGGGCGATGGGATGTATAGATTGAGAATGGATTCACTCTGTCTTATTTTTTTTCTGATGTTGAGACAATAGATCTACCGAGAGATGGTCGTCCTTAGGAATGCTTTTGAGGATACGCAATCATTATGATTCGAGCTGCAAACATTCATTTGGAATATACCGTTTGTTCTCGGATTCCTTTGCTAGATATTTCTTAATCTTCTTCTCGCATACAAATTATTACATAGGTAACACGTAGCAAGAGAAGGAAATAACACGTTAGCTTTAAGGCTTTTTATATGTAGCATTTAATGATGAATCAATAAATTACTGTAAAATGTATTCATGATTTTTTGACGAAAAGTCTTTCATCATTGTTTACGAACGATCTATATGTTACGTGCTACTCCATTCATGAATAATTTTCATGATAGGATTAGAAATTGTAACTAATTACTATTTGCAAATTTTAAAGTAAAATTACTTTTTGCAATTTAGTTTCCACTGACTTTAGTTTCATACTGATTCAAAATTCAAAAATTTATCCTGTCCAAATCTACACTAGGATATTTTTATTACACAGTGCGGCCATCCACGATAGAATTTATTCTGCACCATTTAGCTTTGAGAAACAATCTTTTCGGCATAACTGAAACAGTAAATCAGTAATTAAATTTACGAAAATTGTTTTCTGATGCTTCATCTAAAGTACTTTGTTATCATTTCATCGAAGTATGATTTTTTGAACGACTTCTTTAAGAGAATGTATAGATTGCAATGTGTACACTCACTTGACTCAATGTAACCATACTTTTTCGTAATATAATGTGTAAAAACTGGGAAAATTAATTTTTTCTATCTATATGCAAGTATATCAGAACTCTGGACTGTTGCTAAGTTATAAATCTAAATACAAGTTGGAACAAGACTTTTCATGCTGCTTGTCTCGGTAGTACAAAGTAAACACAGGTGACATTATTCCAGATCATTTCCGGTAGTCCTCTACCTCGTGGTTTCTAGACTGAAAGCAGGAAATTACATTTCAGCCCTCGTCTTTAGTAGAAGCTACAAATGCCCTCAAGCCATTGCCTAGGAGACAAACAAACCTGTAGACCCAAAAGCTCATAATATCTTCAAATATAAATATAATGTCCTAGAGGGACTAGTTGATTGATTGTTTTGGTCGTATCCTAGACAACTACAGTCACATGTTGATGAAGAACTTGCGAATTATCAAAAAGGTCAGTATGAGTTTTCCATATGCTTGGTCAAAATCAAGAGATGATGCGAGAATTACATTCTTTATTTCTGCTTTTGGTAAGTATAATGGATTCGAAATTGAACTAAAATTCTTTTTCAACGACAACAGATAACGATAGAACTTTTTAATGAATATTTTAAAGCTTTTGGAAGATTTTTATCGCGTCATTCATTGTATGCAAATGTGATTTTTTGGTAGACGAAAACTTACCAAAGGTAATTAACGGAAGAAAATAAATGATACAGTTACGTAGATACAATATTGAGTGGTGAAATCATTTCAAGTTTGAATTTTTGGCTAGACAAACGTTTGTGAAAATGATTTATCCATTTAAACACCACAATCTATTTAATTAATTGTACAATACTTATTTAGCAAAAATATCGAAAGATTGATATAACAAGAATCCTTTAGTGGTAATGTACGCAAAGGCTGTAAGTAGAAGAAGTAAAGGCTGAAATAGATTTTTAAATCTGAAAGATATTTAAAGGCTTTAATACATATTTAGCAATTGGTGCAAATAATGCGAGGGAAATTTAGAAGCCCACATAAAGAATATCTACATTATCGAAGTCATCAATGCTGATGGTTCTGAGACAACTTGAAATTCTTTAGAAGTATTTTAATAATTTTCAAAGTAGATTGTTCCTACTTTTTTGTAGATAATTTCATAAAAGAGTCATAAAATTCTTAATCGATAACTGTTGAGGAGAACGGTATCCATGGCAGTTGAAAGCTGAATAGAAAAAAGATCGATTTCATTTTTCGATTTTCTTTCACAGATTTTAAAATCAACACTAATTCATGGCTAATAGTGAAGGGATATTCGGCATGTAAGCAATAAATTTGGCCTTTAGAAGCCTATCAAAATTAGAAAATTTAGAGGACTTTCCTATTTCAAGGAAAAAGTGAAATAGATTGCGTAGCACTGAGATATTTTTTATTATGTTTACGAAAGGAAATCAATAGCATTGTAAAAAAAAACAAGGCTTAAAAACGTATTCCATTAATCGAACAAAAGAAAGACCTAGAAATTAACAACGAAAAACCTCAAAATTGTTTCTCTTCTCGTAAAATGCAACAGAACATTGACCAAAGAAACATTGTTATACGGTTTTAGTATTAGTTAATAACAATGAGGTGATATTCTATTTATACTTGAGGCTGAGTGCTAATAATTTAGTAACGAGAAATCATCTAGCACCATAATCATCACTTGATCATATGTAAGGTAACAAAATCATTAGTTCAGTACTCTTAAAAATAAAGTTATATCTCTTTGCTCAGTTAAATTTTCGAGCTAGTGCCAAGTCTACATCTTCTAATAAAGGTTAATCAATTTCGTGAATTCGTAAATTGTGCCGTGTAATCTAAACAAAGTTATAGTTGTCCTCTCTTTGCTAATAACAACATTTCCGCCAATAAGCCTACACAAAAAGCTAGTCCAGTCTTTCATCTACCGCCCATTTCCGAATTATGCATTCCCACGTTAAGAAACCATTAAGAAAAAAAAGATCCCGAATCGGAGCGAAGAGTAACTCTTTGAAGAAGAAGAAGTTTCTCTCTGGGCTCCCTTCCCACCGCAAAGACCGATGGCTTTTCCCCAATGATGGATATATAACTTCCTAAGCGAGGAAAACCGCCATGGCGACTTCCGAGTTTCGGTGTACTTTCTTCAAGGGCCCGATTTTCATCTATTTAAGAGCCGTCGGTCGCCTTAATTCGCCTTATCTGTTCCGAGTGAAATAGGGCCCGACGTTTGACACCAGTTCGACGGACCGTGCACCCGAAAAATGCGCATGCGTCGTGACCAATGCGTTTTGTACTTGCTCCCTTTTGTTACTTCTTGTTCCGGACCAGAGGCGTAATCGGTCGAACCCCCTTTTGTCCCTTTCGAAGGAATTTGGGAGGATCGCACTTCAAACAAACTGCAGGGGCTGTGAAACCGATTTCCCCGATGAAATTGAGTTAGCGAAATTCCCTCCTGAATTGGCAAAACACGTCCGTTCGGTTTCGATGATTTCCCAAACAAAGAAGAGGGATTGTATCGTTCCGAGAACTGTTTTTAACGAGGGTTTTTTAAAAAGTCGGGACTGATCGGGTCTTATTTGTAGAAGGCACCGGAAGAGAGATGTGCTCAAAGGCGTCCCTAACAGCGAACATAATTAAAGCAAATGTTTGAGTCGTTTTAAATAGTAAAAAAGTCATTACATTATTGTTCTAATTATAGCTCTATGGCTAAAATAAAGTTATAAATGCATTATCATGATATAAAATCTCCCTTAGTAATACAACTATTATTAAAATCCATTTATACTAGTTCTGAGTAAACTGGATAATTTTATCTTTACAATAGAATCTGACACTCTCATACTATCAATATTAGCTTCGGTTCAAACTCATAGTTTCATAAACTAAATAATATTCTCAATCGCAAGATGAATTCAATTTCGAATGAAATAGGAATAGCTGAATAAGTATTTAAACCAAATTCACTGCTGGTAAATTTGGTAAATTTTTATAATCCAGTTCTTGAAATTCTACATTATAAAACTTTTTCTGTTCCTGTTTCATTCCTACATCAATTTATGCATATTTAGAAAATCACAAATTTTGAGAAATACATGAGTTTTTCCATACATTATCAGCCAAAGCATATACCAAAGATGGTATTCCAGATCGATAATTCAGAAGATAGATTTACAAATTTTCTTATGACTCTCATTTTAATAATAAGGATATTATTCGCACCTATGATCTCTGTACGATGTTAAAGGATAAGAAAGTAACCAGTAGTCAAACAAAGAAATCTCTGACATGCCGAACTACGTAGGCGATAGTACCTTATCAACAGCAGAATATATCTATAGATTAAATAAGATCTAAGTGCTGCATTCTGCACTGCATAGAACTGCAATATGAATTTTAATATGGGTTACTATAAATCGTAATAAAGACCGTTATGGAAAATACGTCATTACATCGAGCAATTTCGGTGATAAAATTCCTATTACGTATCTTACAGATACTGGACATCCTTCGAGAAAATAATTTCACACAAAAATGTATCATCTCTATGTATTAAAGCAAGAATGTTATATTTCATAAAAACGGATGTGAGATAATTTTACTTTCTAATCTAAATGACGTATAGATCAATGTTTCTAAGACATACAGCAATCAAAATTACATTAAATGAATTACGGTGACCTAATGTTTGTCGGAAATAAATGTATATTGGGCACAAGTACTTTGGTTTGACAAAGATCTTTCTCGACAGGGGCGATTATGGTGATAACAGACGCACCACTTACATTTTAGGAATGAAAAATATTCTGACAGGATGACGGATGTTGCTTTAATGAATCATTAATCTGCTCTTTATAGCTCCCGACGAATGAGTGGAAAATTGAGCGAATAAAGTTGGTCTCATTACGGAAAATAGAACAATGCGGTAGATAGCTTTTGGGGGTCATGGGCATAAGGAATGATTGTAATTAAAGTGTTCTCTTACTTGCGTCGATATTACATTCTTCGTCGCACTTAAAATGGAGAATACCCATACTGATACTTGAGTAACGGAATACATCGATCCTTTGAATTTTTAAGGAGAAATTAGAGCTTTTGCGCAAATATTAGCGCTACAATTAAACAGAAGCTGCCAGTTATTAATACAGCTATATAAATTGCATTCTTATAACATTTTTACCACTGATAAACATGGTTATAGTCTTGATGCTATTTTTCGTAACTACTTACCCCGATACTTTATTGAGTGCAGGAATTTGTCGAGGAATGAAGTGCATGTGTGAAAAATAAGATTCTACGACAGATGGCACGTTCTTTTTAAAAAAAGGTTATGTCAGATCTAAAAGCGTTACCGACTTATGTCTTGACGAAATATTAGTAAAACTGTGAGAAGGATGAACTAACTATGGTTTTGACTTTCTCTTTACAGAGAAACTTCGATCTAAGGAGAATAATTGGTAGCGGCTTTCATACTATGCTAATTAAATCTGCCGAATAATCAAGTTCTATTTTACAAACGTTATTTCATGGAAACCTATTTTAGAAAAATCACATATATCTTCTGGCAGTCTCAACTGTCAAAATAATAGTTAATATATGACAATAAGTAAGAAATAAAAGAAAATCGGCCTTATTGATGCATGTGTACACATGGCCTAAGAATACGTTCGGAATTATCGTAACTCGGGATTTATTTTCTTTTGCATCTCATTAAAATGAACTTTAAAGGTTGTACATTGCAATTGGAACCAAGTACTTGCCATTTGGTGATATTAATAAGTCGAAAAACGTTATAAATTTGGAATATGTATAGACCGCGATTCAGAATTGTTAATACAGATAAGAAGGTAAGACAGTGAAGCTATCTCAACTTATAAATTAATTTAGATACTCTATTCGCGCATTGCAGTTATCTACTTCAATCATAATTGGAATCATGCAATTTTTGATGAAATAAAGATCCTTCAAATTATGGGAATGTATAAAATAATACTAACTGCTTCAGACCTTATATTCTTTCACTAAAACGGATATTTTTAAAAAACAAGTAGGAAACATTGTATAACGCTTATCTGACTCGTGCATGTCTTCGGCATTGTAACGATTCCACGAAAATATAAAATCGGTCATTTTCAAGAGATGGATACACGATAAAAATGTTATCGTACGCATTTTCTTTACGCAATATCATTATTTGTCTCATAAATGATGAACTCGGTTGTATCTCTATATCTCTCACCCTTGAGAGCAAAATCAATATTATCATAACTTCAAGATGCCGTTTTCACGAAATATAAACAGATGTTTCTCAATAGAAATGGCTCCTTTATAAAGTGTTCCAATGATGAAGTTTCAAACTTTGACTAAGGTTACAAAGACACTTCAATAATGTCTTATGTACCCGAATGATATGAATTCATTACAGTTATGAGAACGACTAAAAGATAAAAATATCGAACCCGGCAGATACCAAAATTTTACTCCGTAAGTTGACTGCGACAATTAAGTACCTAACTATAGAATTTTTCACATTTGCTACCATGTTTATACAACAATAATAGTACACGAGTCAATTAAAATCAACATGTAATTCAACGCTCATTTTTGGAATAATATTCGTTCAGTCTGATAAAGAAAATATTGTAAAATACGTATGAAAAGGGTGATATTTCACACTCAGTACAGATGTGCGGATGAATTGCTGTAATGAGAATTCATAATCTGAAAATATAAATATAATCTATATTGTTAAATTGGCGTCGTTGATCTTAAAAAAAATACAAATGATTGCAAAGTTTAAATCAATAGAAATAAACTGACATGAACAGATAACGAAGAGGAATTTTTGATATTCCGACATTCTAAGATTCATTAAGTCAAATATAATCTCGAATAAATTTTAAACTTATGATTACGAGTTTAAGGAATAATAACCTCTGTGTGACAGCAATGCATATGACGATAAATTGTCAGTAACAATGGTTTACGTTAGACGAGATAATTGTATGTAATCCTCATCGCAAAGCAATACCTAAAACCTTAGACAAACCACGAATTCACTTCTTAAACAACGGGTAAAAAGTAAATTCCATGATTCAATGGTCAATCTGAACCGCACTTTGAAAGTTTAAGCCCGCGCTTAGAAAAAAATAATTTCAACAAAGTAGCAAGAACACGAGCGTTACATCCCTTATGTATACATCCAAGACAATCTGGAGGAATCCGCCCTCCGTAGCACACTAATGATGGCGGACACTGTAGCTCATACGCGCCATTTTCAACTCCCATCAATTGCTTTACCATCCCTCGCAGCTAACAATCTCCATCATCTCCTATTATTCACCCATAATCATCCACCGCCGCCAATTAGCAACCACCTCGATAATTATGCCATAAAACCCTCCGAATTCCAACGAGGATTCGAATAACCACGTCCCTCACATCATCCGGGACTCCTCCCACGAGTTCCTGGACCACGCCCACTTCCATACCCTCACAACCAATGGGATCCGGGCGATCAAAAAGAAGCCCGCCAACCGCACGAAGTGTGGGCGTGAATGTGGAAGGAAAGGTATGCCGACGACGGGTGTTTTTTGCTTCGGGGGGAGGGGTCGTGTGCGGGGGTGCGGAGGGATGGGAGGACCAGAGGGGAGGAGCCACGGAGGAAGGGGGGAGGAATGGTTAGGCACCGCCGAGTCTTCTTGTTGCTCCTCTGGTCCGTGCAGTCCTTCGCGAGGAAGGAAGAGAGACGTATCTCCAGAAGACACGGAGCTCCTCTGGTGGGAGTCGTTATACGACCGCGTACGAACTTGTTCCGTCGTGAATGTTAACCGAGTGCCATCGGGAGAAGGACGTTACCAGTTGGGAGAGATATTGACCAGTTTGATTATCCCTTTGCGACGGACTTTGTTGTATCGGTTCCGGCGTCCGGTGCGGCTGCGGGAAGATCGGGCGGTGATCGGCGGGCAAAGAGTGCGGTGTCGTCGGCGGAAGGTTGTTACGGAAGGCGCTGGCAGCGGTTGAGCCAAGATACTCTTGAAATATGACTGTGACCAATTTGGGAATGATGCGACCGTGTTTCACCGGATATCCCTTTCAAGGTGGGTGGCACGCGGATCCAAAGAGTTTAATAGTTAATATGGAGAGCGTGGGAGATGAGGGTTGGTTTGATTAAGTTTCCTTGCATGCGCGCGTGGAGTGTTTACTTGGATCAACGATGGTCCGTGTTTCCCTCGTAATCCTCCCGTACAAAGTTTGCTTGTGATGTAATTTGCCAGAATTGTCGAGCTGCGAGGTATTTTTGTGCCCAGATTTGTTGACGAGTGCTCATTCTAAACGTGGTACAGTTTGTAAGTTAAAATTCATATATCATTTTATAAAATTTTCATTTCGAAATTACCTCTATGATTTGGATAGAGCTCGTGCTAAGTAAGCTGACCGGATCATTGAATCTCGGAAACGTCTTTTTATTTCGTTTACACGTAACTTATCATTTTAATTGACAATAATGTAGACACACGGTTAATTATGAATCGTCAATCTATTCCGAAGAGAAATACCGTAACTTTAAATATCTAAATATATATATAATTCTTACGATGTTCATCATATCAAAAATACATTAATTGCCGCTCATCATCTAAGTACATTAATATTAAGTTTTTCTTTGGTTCTTGGAGTGTTTGACTGTTTTAATTCCCTAATTCAATTCACTTTATTTGAGTCATGACCAGACCTGATTCTATAGATATTGATAGTTTTTATGTTCAGTGCTTTTTGTAGGGTTATGCATGTTCTGAATGACTATGCACGCAATATCTGCATTCTAGATTTTTTGGCAAGTAAATTTTATTCTTGAAATTAAATGAGAAATTCTTTACTTAGTACTTTTCCAAATCATAAGGATGTTAAGTTCGAAATGGAAAATATGAAATTTCACTGGTCACCTCTAGATTAGTTAAGGATTATATAACGCTATATGTGCTTCATATTTTCTACGATAACGATTTCATTTCCACGTACACATAACTAAGTACATCATCAAAGGAGCAGCAGTAATAAGAATAGAGTATATAGATACATCTAAAGTGTCTTGAGCAGTGGTCTAATAAAAACGGTCAAATTCATATACAAAGCCAAATAAATACAAGTCGAAATATTCTATAACACAGACACGCAAATTATATTAGGATTTATCATCTGATACGCAACTACATTAACATACATTATAATAATTCAATTATTAGTTAAGTGTTCCCAGATATTAAAGAATGAATGCATATTCCCATCGTTGTAATTTTAAACTGCTCATTGTGTTTTTTATTACATATTCATGCACGTAAAAAGTTATCTTGAAGTTCATTAGCTAAGTTTTTTCTGAGATTTCAGTCTAGAGAAACATTATTAATGATTCATTTCCTATTCAATTAGTAATTATGTAATTTCTTTCATTATGAAATTATTAAGATAATTCTATAACAGTAATGACTCTTCTAAACAATTAAATTATACATACTTGGTATTGTTTCCATTGTATATGTATACTTAAAAGATTCCAAGTGTTTATCCTCTATTTGTTACGACTTTTTATAATGTTACGCTTCAATAGATCTTCAATATATATATAAATTAGAAACGCACCAATAGTGAAATGTTTGTAATACTGATAAAGTTATAGGACTGTCATTTTCCCTATACGAGGAGAAGGCGTAGAAATTCACCTCGTAAACATTTCTAATTTATAAGTATTAACTGACATCCAAAATATAGAAGGTTGTCATCCCTTACGATTAAAGGGAATGGAATTAAACAGAACGTGTCTATTTCCTCTCTGCGGTAAATGAGTTATTTTTTTATGCCCCTCGTAACGATGATACGTAAAAATAGCAATCCTCGAACGACCCTGTGCTTGACGAATGCAGCATGCCTCTCGAGTTATAATTGCGGGCAATAAAAACGCCACGAAGGCGCACTTCGACTCAATTAGGGAATCTTCCAGGGAAATTCCTTCCTAACAGGGAAAGTAGAGGTCCTTAACCCTGCCTGATCCTATGCAACGTTTTTATTTCAACCCCTACTCCCCTCACCAGGAACCATCTAGGACCATATAGTGCCAGACACTAAAACCGTTTACTTTTCTTAGGGACACTCATGGTGGGGGAGGAGAAGTGGTGGTCAAAGCCCTTCCAGTCGCAAAACCCCGTAAGACCCTAACAAGGGTGACATTTATACCCATTCCCTAAACCCCTTGGAAGAACGGAACTGCGAGAGGTTGACGACCCCTTAAGAGAGTTTACAATCCTCAGGGTTCATTTCCTGCCTGAAGGCCAGGGTTATTCCTAATTCCCCGCAATTCGGGGACAGAAGTGAATCGTTTTATGGTAGCGATGGACAGGAGCCCTTGGTAAATCTGTCCGCTGCACCAGTTGCTTAGGTAATGGAGGCCTATTTGAATGCCAGAAGTCAAAAGCACTATTGAGAGCACAAGTGTTAAAGAGAGAGGAGGGAGAGAGAGTCAGTAGCATGATGTATGAATAGAGATATCTTCTAACGGTTGCAAACGGAGTAATGATACGCCTATTTCGACTCCGAATGATTGTAGAGGATTGGAGAGTTGAAGACCAGTTGCACCGATAATGAATGCATTTCCATTTCAATACGTGACGACGACCAATTAACAACCAGTTCGAGTACGAGATGAGTTGTAACGAAGCGTTGATTTGCCAGACGTCATTAAATTACTGTGCTCATTAAACCCTTAAACGAAGATAAGGGGCGGTGAATTCTCGTAGCATTTATGCAGTTAGAAGAATAAACACCGCGATTAAGCTACTCGTGTTGGAAAACTAGAAATTACTCTCATTGTTACACATTGAGTACATCTGTAACACCTTTAAGTAGAGAATTTACTTCGAGTAGTGGATTTTCCTTTCAAATTTTCCCAAAATACAACGAAAGGAAATCAAATAGGATTGAGTTGGAGAGTTAGTAATAAATTTAGTGAAATGATGCGATGTAATAGGTATAGTTATGGCTGCACTTTTAAAAAAAATATTGGATTATAGTAATATCAAATTCTATTTCAAATTTTACTGACTACAATACAAGTAACGATGTTAATTTAATTCATAATAAAACTTAAAGGGAATCATATGATGTTTATACGAATTTTAAAGCTGAATCTAATCAAAATCATTGATGATTAAAATTCATTTTCACCAAATCTTGTTATTGTAAATTATTCCAGCAACAAATCAGTCGAAATGAGAAAAATATTACAACTTACAGCTGTCCGAATACTTTGTGGATATTCATTATTATATTAATCTAAATGTATTATATATGTATATAATATAACGTATTTTCCTTTCTTTTATTGCGATGCATACCTCACTTCATTGTGTGAATAAATTAAAAGAATTTTTAAAAGAAAAAATAAGAAAAACACGCAACCAATAGCGTTTGGCGTGTGAGAAAGATCTCTTTTACGAATGAACCACACTATGTATCAATGGCGCAAAATTGTTCGGTTTCCATGGTAAACGCGACGGACGCTAGACAAATGTCCATTCCTTACCCCATAATCTTTGAGATAAACTTCGGGGGCGTGAACCACCTGCCACGATAGTCAATTGTTTATGCTCTTACAGCGTTAAATGGAGAGAAGGTGTGAGGGATTTTACAGTCGTTTCGGCATCTCTCGATGAATATTTATCTTCTCAAATTACTCCCATTATGTCCCGGGGATATGCTAATCACAACCGCTATTCATCGCAACGCTAAATAATTGAATTTTTATTTTAATTTTCCGTGTGCTTTGACGTATATTGAATTAAATGCGAGATATATCATTTGTCGATATTTATTAAGGCAACGCTCCGAAATCTTAAAGTAACGCAGAGTAGAACGGATTTCAACGAAAAGGTTTTCGAGTTCTATTTTACCCTTTAATTATTTTTTTGCGATATTCATACTTACATCAATTTCGCGAATACTATTCAATTCATCAATTTCCAAAATCAAAATATTTAGTTGTTTATAATAATCAAGAGATAGTATATATTAGCTTAGGTGAAAGATTTATGATGTGGCACGTCTTTTGGCTTCTGGCGATACAATATTCATCATGCGTATATCAATATCAGTTAACCTTATGCATACATTATATATAGCACATGAACATATAATGCCTAAGATATTATGACCGTTTTTATCTTTGGATTTCTTTATATTGACTGTATATTAGTTCATATCCTATTCGATTTTATCTCATGTACATTAATTCAGAATTTGAAATCAGTTTATTAGCTGTAACGTATTGAAATTTGTGAATTAAAAAATCAGTAATAACCTTGAAGTTTTTCATTAAATCATGTCTATTTATCGTTAAAAACTTCCATCAATTATTGTCTGAATAAAAGTTTGAATTCAATCTGCAATTACGTTTAATGAGAGGTGCATGGGAATTTGAGTTTACAATACGATATTTGATTATGGAATTTTGCGTGCATTTTGCATTCTGTTATCTTATTCATAAATGTCACCTTCTATTATTATCCAGCTCTCTTAAACAGAAACAATCGAATGTTATTTCAAATCTTTTACTATTTAATACATTTCGTAAAAAAATACTAATCGGAAATATCCGTAAAAACGCAACAACCGCCTTTCATCTCCAAAAACCGAAGAATATTTTTTGCTTAGAAAAACCTCACTTTACAAAAATAGCGAACATATGTAAACATAAGCCCGTGGGTTTGAGGGGTCGAAAAAATTCCTCCGAACCGGAAAGACGAGGAGTTTTTCCCTCGGGAGTTTTTAGCTCTTCGTTTTGTTTCCGATGCGGCACGGCGTACATCAAAGGGAGCGCGGAATATCCACCCCGGGGCTGCCCACATGTGCCTCCGACCCGTTCTTGTGCGCGAATCCGCGACTACGCATCGGCACTACTCTCTGGATACTAAAGATACTGGATATCGCTTAAATATGGCCCTATACGGGAGAGGATAAGCTCGAACTTAGTTACTGAGCTTGAGGGTGATATTGTGGAAATCAATGTATTCTTTTCTTCAAAATTTGAAAGAAATATGTGCATTCCATTTACGCTACCTAATAACTATAAAGGCTCAATCTTACTCATAAATACTACCTCTTAAACCTAACTAAATTACTCCGTAAAAATTTATTCAGCTAGGATAGTAATGCTAAAGAATTCTACCGAGTGATACTCACGAAAGTACATATATTTTATTCATAATTTTCAAGTACATATATCGCGTTGGAATAAGATATTTCTTCAGCCATTCGTAAAATTGAATTTCCATTACTAGTTATAGAAACGAAAGATATTATTACCAATGGATCAATGAATACTAGCATTAACCTCCATTTGATTAGAAATAAACATTGTTCTGCTTGAATTAATCCACAAATCGAGCTTTGATTATTATTTATAAGTAAGAATGCTGATATGAAATATACGTTCCATGACAATTGATATACATCTTATGAGGAAGAATTCATTTATCAAAATCAATAGTTGATGGTTTCTTACGATCAAGACGATTAATTCACACCGTAATTTAAACTAACGATCAATCAAAACGTAAAACTAAAGGCATTAACACTTCTGAATGCAAATTGCCAATGTAAGGCACTCGATCAAAAGCCACATTAACACCAGTATAAGAATTAAAACTAGGAATAATCCCAAAGAAACCAGGTCATGTTGTCACCCTGTACTTATCTCACGGTTCTGATCAAAAAAGCGGAAAGATTTGCCGATGCGGAAAGATGGTAATTCCACCGATCTTTGCCCTGAGATCGTTCGTCTTGCGAAATTAATTTCCTTGACTATGGACCCGATTCATACTTTCCATTCTATTGTTGTATGCTTGAGCATGGCCAGGTGATTGGCAGAGCATTGCAAGCAGGATTGACGGAGCGAGATGGATAAATAGTTATAAGAAGTTGTATTTCTTCTATACTTAGGTAAAATACGAAACAGACTTCGATTCAATAAAGGTATAGAAAGTCGAGTAAGTTATTTCAATGTCTATAAATTTTGTTACGTAAATAATAATTATAATAAAACGTAGGATATGGGAAGTATAGGATTATGTAACTTAGCAAGATAAGATGTGCTCGTTGTTCACAGTGTTAAAAAGACGTAAAAAATGACGAAATAACAGGGACTCGAACCCAGGTACCCTCCACTTTTGAATTCAAATCTCTTCAATATGAAACCCAAGCTGAGATAATTTTTCTCGAGCTTAAACTGTTTCTCATCATATTTTCATCCCACTTAAATCGATGAAGCGAATTTTACACCGAGCGTTATGAATCGCAAGCCCAACTGTGCTCTGTCGAGAGAGGAAAACCTGAAATATAAATCAAGAGCTGTACCGAAGAGTCATCCAAATCCGCACAAACCGCTCTCACCGTGGATGGTCACAATTTGCACACCTTCCGAGGCGGTTATTGATTGGTCGATTCTTTCCGCTAGCGATAATCGGCGCTTTGCTTACTTAATAGTCCGACACGTCTCCCGGGCGTTGGAATCACCGCGTATCGGCGACTTTTTAGAAGGCTCTTATTTCGTTTAAATACGTACATCTCCCCCCTTCCGTGTAATTTTCCTTTTTTGTCAATGAGAGCGACGGCTTGCAATTTATTTCCCTGTGAATAATTTACTGAAAAATCCGCTGAATTTTAAAGACCGGAGGCGAGGCGGTATTTTTAAAACGTTCGTAATTTGTGGATATCGTAAAAATGACCGCTTCGGAGCTATTGAGGGTTTCCTCGCATGTTTTGCATTTATAATGGATTAGTGAGCGAGAATTGTATGTTAACCTTTCCATTAAGGCGGACGTTTTAAATGAAAACTGCGCTTTTCCCAGACCTTGTATGTTTCTTTATTGTCTCACGGTAGCTCATTCGCTGACATTAACATAAATGCAACTCCAAAATATCGGAAAGGAAAAGGATTTGATGAAAGCTACCGCAGGGTTTGAGGAAATATAATATCCAATCGAAGCCACGAAAAACTTACGATTATTTATTGAACCAATCAGCTACAACGTTTATTTTATCGATTTAGTTAATAATGACAGGTATTGGAAATTAATCTTGTTTTCGATATTTTCGCAAGGGAATAAAGAATTATTTGCTTTAACATATGTTAGAGAGATTTAATACATCGTACGTCAGTAATGTTATTTCATTTAATTCGACATTCCGTGCGCTTAAACACGTAGGCAATACTTTTCCGTTTGGTCAAAAATATCAGCTTATATGGCTCGTTGGTTTCATTGAATATTTAATCGAGAGTGAAAATATTACAAATTTAACGATTCTGTAACTTTTTCGGTATAAATGATTAATTTCCAGATAAGAATCGCTATGTATAATCAATAAGATCTCTCCTAAAGTATTATTCTTGCACCAATGTAAATCCTAATGTTTAATTCGCAATGCAATATTTAAAAATTCACGAATTACAATCAGCAATATTTCTTGGTGATTAGAATCAAAGGTCAATTACGGGCAGGGATTCAGATACAAGAAACGAAAACATCTACTATACTCTTCGTATCTATAGCATTAATACCTCATAAATCAATCAACGTTATTAATGTTAGCTACATTATTTGAAGATGAATTCCAATAAATGACCCAAAAACTCACCCACCCGACGCGAATTCCTCCACATCGACCGACTCTTAATCCAATCTTCGAGTGCTAAATCGCCGATATCGTCTCGCTTCTTTTTTGTCGGCGAATCAATAAATCCCCTCCGTAAACGGGACATTTACGCTGAAATTACGACGTTTCCGACTTCGTGAGCATCTCTCAAGTCGGTCGAACGCCCTCAGTAATCCACGGAGCGTAATTTGGCACGAGCGGAGACTTCAACGACTGCGGGATTTACGGGACCTAAATTGCTTCGCAGTTCCGCAATGAATTTCGTACCGCACGATGCTTCCATTGTCTCTACGTCTCCGTGGACCCGGAGTCGAGCATCTCTTCCCACTCGACACTGCCACTCCCTCGTTGAAAAGACGAGGAACCATTTCCCGAGACAAAAAGCGCTCGACATAGCAAACCGGCCCGCAAGCAATAACTGCTGCACTATCTTGTTTCTAATAGTCGAGAACCACTGTGGGAATGCTTTTTCTATGAGAACTGCTCCGTGATCGCTACTCAAGTGTGAGATTAATGTTGTTATCGCAAGTTCCCATGAGTTGACTTCCATCTTCATCGATCGACTTTCGTAAATATTTTGATGATGTTATTTACGAAATTACAAATTCATCTTCTAATACACGCAAGAATAAACCTTAATATCTTCCAAAAAAATCTTCGCTATTCATAAAGTAGAATATTAGGAACAAAGATTTTCGATTTATAATTACATAACTATATGCCTATTGGAAAATAGTAACCAATGAAAAAAGATCTGAAAAATAACCATGGAAAACTAACAAGACCGGGACTCGAAACAGGCTATCACCCTTCTCATTTGGTTTCTATAGCCAATGAACAACGTTGCCAGATCGTTAGAACACCATATTACGTCATAATTTGTTTTACCTACCAGCGATTGGGAGATCTGGGTTCGAAACCCGATACTATTTTACTTTTTCTACCTGGGAACATTCCAGCCCCGTGAGCTATTCACGCTTAAGTTCATCTCAATCATCATACTTAGGAAAATAGCCATTTCATTCGTCAAAAACAACTGTATTTTTATCTTATCATATTTAGTATTACCTATGATAAATAACCCTTGGATATCGAGCAGTACGGTCAAGACCAACATCGCTGCGTCCATCCAACCTTGTCGGGAGCGGCTTCCGAATCGGAAAAATATTCGATTGCCAAAAATAAAATCAGACCCACCGAATTTTCCCTCTCGTTTGCTCCATCGATCAGGATAGTCGTCGAAGGGAATAAAAGGTGGGAATTAGACGGAAGCCAAGGTTGAAGGGTCCCCTTTACGGGGTTACGGGTATCACCGTGCAGATGATCTATGTGGGTTAATTGCCGCTTTCGAAGGAGTTAATGGAAGGCCGCGTCTCGCGCATGTGTCGTGTTACAATCCGAGGGATAATTATTCGGGATGAAGGGGTCGGACCATGAAAAGAGTCTGCGATGAGGAATGCACCACGGCAAATACGAGGATGCGTAAGGAATGAAATGGAGGTTAACACTCAAAATGGAGCAATGGGGCGCATGAAATTGGTTCATGCTTCAATGAGGATCCCGGTTGGAGGAGTAGTTTGAAGTCGCGAAAACACGGCTATTAAAATCGATTCCGCACGTTTTGTTCTCATAGCGCTGAGAGAACTGCATTAGCTGCGCATTTAATGCACTGAATATGCAAGAATGAGATCATGGTTTGGGCTGAAATGGGAAGATTACGAGTTATTTTTTAATCTTCGAGGGAAATATGCGAGAAAGATGAGCTTTTATACTGCCTTAAATGAACGTATATTAATGGAAATAATAGCTTTACAAAATTATTTGAAATTGAAAATTAATTGAACCCGTCATTGATTGATTCAATACGAAAATTCTCCAACATGAATTACTGCTATTTAATTCGGAGTTTATTCATGTTGATGCGTATAAAACCCCGTGAAATGATACGCAAATTTTACGCTAAAATATAAAATCTTGATAATTACATCGGTAAAGAACAAAAATATAATATATAAAAAGAATAAGCATATATATATTTTATAATTAATAGAATGTAAACATAATACAGGGATATAGAGTAATTTTTATACTCTAATATTATATTAATGTCTGTCTTAAAGTAGATCATTCACCTAGATGCCGCATAATCATATTTTAGTTAATACTACCAAAACATATTCCTCAATATTCCACCGAAATATTTTCCAATACGTATTTCTTCTCACACGTGTAGTTGTAAGCAATGCATTCAATTCTCGACAGCGGAGAAAATAGAGCGTATAAGCACCACTTTCATTGCTAACAGATGTTTCATGACTCGGTACTCGAGCATTTGGATTCTACGAGAAATCGGAACAACTTATTGGATTAGGACTAGAAATTGTGTTACACGCAGTTCAATTACAAGATGCTCCGTAAAGATCACGATAATCGACGGGGAAATCAATGAAATCCACCGTATATATTCCAATAGACACGCCAAGTGAACCATAAAATCGATCTTTCTTGTATTTACAACCATTCAATCTAGATCTTGAAGACAGAGGACGGCACATTCTTTAGCTCGTTGTGTATTGGAATTTAGTCTAAATCCTGTTGAAAATAGACTAATAGCTCTACGGCTCACTTTATCAAAATCACACCTCTAAAGCAGAACCGAAACAAAATCATTTCCATAACCAAACTGTATATTTTCCACGAAACTGTTAAACGACATTGGCCTTCGAGATGTCGACAATTAGCCAAAAGACGTGTTTCGCTCCAACCAAACTGTTGTTTTTCGAGAATTCCGATTTCCCGGATCGATCGGGTTTTGCCTAATTTAAGGTTTAGGAATATCCCTCGGTCCTTCCCTTAGGGAGATTCGATTTGCATCGGACTTCGATTGATGGCCTAATGGTAAAGCAAAAGGGAAATGGGGTCATCATGGGTAGGTTGGCATCCTTTGGAAGATGTTCGCGTAACAAGGAAGCCTTTGGTAGTCAGTCTCTCTCTATTGGAGAAAGGATGTGTGAAAAGGTTACAGGGAACGGCGTTCGTGGAAATGAATTGGAATCTGTGAGAGTATGGGACCATCGAGCTTCCCTCTCCGGTTAAAAATTTGGAACGTCTTTCTTCATTATCTGTGTGAAGACGTGATGGTCTTTTGGGAATCTTTCGCAGGAAATTTTTACCGTAAAACTATGCTATACTATAGTTGTTACCTAATCTGATGAACTAATAAATAAAGCAATGAAAGGTTAATTGTTAACGTGTTTAAACAGTGATTTATTTCATCACGAAATCGGGACGAAAATGGATGAGTATTCATATATTTGTCCTCAAGAAATGACTTTTAGGAAAGAAAGCAGAATGGAAGTATCACATAAAATATAGTAGGAGCATTATATCAAATCTAAAAACTGTTGAAATTATTTTAGAAGCTTTAAAATAACAGCTTATGAATTATGATGTTTTCATCACATTCCTCGATAGATACGCAAAATAACTGTAGTTTGATAAGTAGTCTTTCTGTTTAACTATTCCGTTGCATCGGTTTTTTATTAAACTGTATCCCATTGAATTTCCTGAAATACGATATTACGGTTCGGGTGGAGAAATCTTCCGGAGCAGAATGACAAGTAAATTGAGTGGGAATCGGCTGAAGGAAATGAGGGGATTTCGGCGAAGTAGAAAGTGGTGAACTGTAACACAGAAGCACTGTCTTTGATGTAAAAACAGATCGAGTACTTGATGAATTCGAGTGGAACGAAAGATATATTGACTGTGAGAAAACTTTGAGATTAAAGGCATTCTGGAGATGAAGATGATTTTTTGATTCCTTCTGGTTTACTGTACATACCTTTTTGTAAGACGAGGACGAGCTATTATCCATCCGACTAATGACAAAGAATAACACGATGATTCGCATATCATTAAAATTCCCGTACTGCAAACGTTTGACATAAAATTTCGGTTATGTTTAGCGGGAGAACATGATGTTCATTCTAGATATGAGCATCATAGAAGGTACAATAATTCGTACCTCAACCTCGAAATATTACTCGATGCCAAAACTGCACTAACGCCTGTTACGAAAGTTTACCACCTGATCGATTGCCCATGGCCCACTTTTTTATGCATTAAAAACTGTACTCACCCAAGGAGAAAAGCCAATGTTTCGTTCGACGTGAGGAAATTTGAGAAAAGTGAATTGGACTTACCTAAAAAAGATTAGAGAAAATTTGGTTAATAACTCATGAATGGATAGCATTTATTGAATTTGATTTATAATTACATATAGGGAAAGTTAAAGTGTTGTTATTCGGAGAGTAACGAGGGAAAGCCCTCAATTGTTTTATTTAGTCAAATATAAACCGCTGAATATACGTAATTTTATGAAATAACAAAACACTAAATATAGTGAAACGTACTACATATGAGAACTATATCAAGGTTATATAAATACGTCTCTCAAAAATCGTGTAAAAGAGATATTTCAGCAAAATAGGACAGAATTATAATAAAACTTAATATTACACAATAATAATTATAGCAAAACACAAATATTATAAAATATTCCAGTTGCTTTGAATTACAAAGCAGAGAGTACGTATAAAGTAAATAATTTATACTCATATATAAGAGAATATTACTATGAAATAAGCTTGAGTCAACAACCAGGGATTCACTGTTACCAAGAGTAAATACGTATATTTCCAGTTGTATACAATTATAAAATACGTATATTGACCTATAATAATCTTTAGAAATATGCATAAATGTTGTTAAAAAAACTCTCGGTCTGAGTAAAAATCCTAAGAACCTTCCCAATCGCGAAATTTCGAAAAAAGAAACATTTCGCAAATTTGACCCCATAAGATCTCTCGGAAAACCTTCAAAAATTCGCGCTAACTCGGTTTCCCTCGACGCCTAAAAGGGCGTGAAATACGTTCGCAACCATCTTCGCACCAGCGGGTGCAAATCCTGGCTCCTCTTCTCTCTCACGAGAACCGGGAACTCTTGAGGACCGGAAACTGGAGCAGAACGACCCGGGGGATGAACCGCAATGCGAGAAACGAAATGAAATGCTTACCGTTCCCTTCCCGTCTTTTTTTTTACCCTCATCCTTCGAGAGAGACACACGGCTCCGCTCCATCGCACGCGTTTGCAAGTGCAATCACCGGAAGAGAACCTCGCGTCATCCTCGCATTGCACCACGGAGGAAGAAGAAACCTTCCACAGAGACACTCGAGAGCTTTCCCTTGCGCGCGAAAAAAATTCGATTCGATTTTGTTTTTTTTCCCCTCGAGCTTCCGTCCTAGACGATCTTCCACAGACCGTTTATCTCTCGGAAATTATGGGAGTTCCTATAAGTGATACTGAATTATTCGCGTCCTTGGATCGCTCCGAAGATGGTCTTTGCGGTTGGTGCAGAAGTCAATGTCTGCGCGATCTGCACGGCGGTCGCCAAGACTCGTCTGGTGGTTATGACTTTTCAAGAGCGACGGAGTACCTTCCATGTTCCGTGGATGTGAAAATATGTTAGAGAAACTTAATGGTAAAGGGACCTAACCAAGGACAGTAATTCAAACATATTCATTAACAAATCATTCCTTAATATCCATCAGCATTAAACAATACTATTATTAACATTAAAATTTGAGATAAAATCATGGAATGTAATACGGTAATTTCATAAAAAAATCGAGAAACTACATCGGGTATTTCAAAAACATCAGGCTTATTTACCAAAAATTGCGGTAAAATTCCTATTATCATTATAATCCCTTCCGGAAAATACGTATACATGTATATTCAAACGCGTATCTTCCAAAAATCCAGCATATAGGCATTCGTTTCTAAATTATCCTCGATATTTGTTTCCCATGACTTCGATTCCATACATATACGTGTTTAACAAACATTCTTCCCAAAATTTTGCAACCCCAGAAAAAACAATGGAGAGAAGACAGCCTAATCTTGCATCTAAAAAATCATACACATTTAGGGAAGATCCGACTATAATTGTCCATTTATCAAGAGCTTTATTTCCAAAATAACCGTGAATTTAATTGTGAAACGCGATTGTCTTTCCAGCGCCACTTTCACTCTCCGAAAGATTCGCCGAGCGTAAAAGAGAACGGTCGAAAAAGTTCTCTCGTAAAAGTGTATATAGCCGTCCCTTTACAGCTTCCACTGTTTTATCGCCGTTTTTGCTAAATTCGTACCCCTTATGACAATACGGTAAACAAGAAACTTCGTTTCGTAAGCTATTATGACACAGCTCCTGCGAAACGGCTGAAGAAATTAAGAGTTATCGATCTATAGAAGCTATCTAGGGCACCAAATTGCAATAGAGTCATCGAATTGCCTAGGATGACTAATTGGACCGTGAACTAAAGACCATTTACGTGGTAAAATATCAATGAAATATAGATAGGTTCTCACGGTGTACAAAACAGCATAAGCTCGCATGGATTTTTAGCTCGGATATAATTCGATTAATAAGCTAATTATCGATGAAATTATATCTTATAAAACCATGCATGTAATTCTTAATTTTTCGCAAAATAGAAACTCTATAACCCCATCATTCAGCGACAATATTCCCGCATCATAAATCTATTCGCGAATCAACACGTAATAAACCTATAATTTCGCAAATTCCTAAAGAAAAATTACGCGCATTTATATTCATATCGCTAGATCGAGATAATCATATCCTAGTCTCACTACGTCAACACCCTGAATGCGAAAAAAAGGTGAAAGAAACACTTGAGAAGAGGAATTTGTTCGGGTCGTTTGTGCCCAGTTGAGTGGTTACGGAAGCGATAGAATTTGAAATATGCTCTACCCACTTCTCTTGCTCCAAATGCAGAGAGTCACAGCTTGAGCCATTCTTTCGTAGTACAATTGGTCGAGGGCAGTCGAGCAGGTGCTTGCTAACAATGAGAAAGACAGCTCCGCCTTCGTTAATAATTTCCCTCCTCTATTGGACGAGGGAGGTGTGGATCCATCGATGAGAATGCTCGTTACTAATGAGTTACCTGAGAAACCGTAAAAAATCCTTTTATGGGATGAGTATTCTTTCTCTTCTTCTTCGTGGGACAACCGACGCATCTGCTTTTCTTATTTTACGCTTCTAATTTTCACTTCCAGCACATGTCAGAGAAGGGTAACGGAATTTTGCTGACATCGAATATGTACTTTTCGTGTCTTGGTGATATCATCGCTGTACTATGATACTACTTGTCCAAAGATACACTCTGATTACGGATTTATATTACCGATACCGTTTTGCAAACAAGATCATGATTATCGAGTAATTACCTGAATATAATAGGATTATCGACTTAACTTATACCATCATATTTGTCGAAATACCTAGAATGATTCTAAAGTTTGTTTCAGGTCGTGATTTTTAGTATACTGATATTAAAGAAACTTAGGAAAATGGTATTACAAACATGATCCATAAATATTATTCTTAAGCTTTGGAATTACTTTAACATCTTAAAAAAAATTAACGATTTAGTAAGTAGAAGAACTCGCCAAAATACTTCCACAGCAAATCGTCGGTTCCAGCCTTATTCGGTGAAAGTCACACTCCTATTCTGTAATACGGTTTTTTGTTCATCCTCTCGTCGCGTCACTTAAACATTTGACTCACCACCGAATGACGGAGCAATCCATATCCGGGCAACGGGTACCATTCAAAATTCTGCTATCGCTGAACTATGTATAGACACTAGAGAGATTCCTCAATCCCATATACGGGTACATCTCCGGAATTCAACTTAACTATGTTATACATCTCAAGCTTCCACTAACGATTCACTAAGGTATTTCCTCACTAATGAATTACAGTCATTCTGATTCTCTATTTATATTCTCTAATCACAGCCCTGATTGGGTAAAATACGTAATAATCCTTCTACTATTAACCACCAGCGCCACACGCTAAAATAGCCTCGTGTGCAAAACTGTCTTCACGGACACATGACAACACCGAAAAAATACGAAATGAAAACTGTGAAACCTCGACCTAATTTGTTACTACATATATATTAGATAAAGATATATCTATATGATTCATTGCTAAACGCAGATCTTTGTAGATATATCCTCAAATTATTATCCGCTCAAGACAGTTCATCACGATTAATAATCGTAAAAGGGACTAATGAGAAGGGAAGGTTTGTAAGCACAGCAGTTAAATACTAAACAAGAAAGATTTAAACTAACCACCGAGGAACGAAAGAAACGGCTATAAACGCTTCCACCCAAGAATGAAAAGATGAATGGCGACAGAAGAGATCGTAAATTCTAAAAATAACCCCCATAAATTTCCATTTTAATCATAGATGCACATTTGCGCGATAATATGACGCATCAAGGCGTGCATCCGATATACGACGATATTAAAAAAATGCAGAAAATGGAAAATGAGCGATAAACGCGCGGCGAAGGCTTCGAAAATTAAAACGAGGCGTTCGCGAAGAGGGATCATGGTGACTAACCATCCCGTCTCTCAGTTTGGAGAAGAATTCGCCTACGCAAACAGAAATGACAGGGAATGAGTTCTTGGAGAAGGCCAAGGGGGAGTGAAGGAAGGAGGAAAACTGCCTATGTTAATCCGCTTGGAGAAGTAACCATTGGCTCCATTGTATGAAAATGAGTGTCTCCTATCGATGCGATAATGAGAGTTTTATCACGTCGCTTAATTTTCATATAAAATTAAAGGAATTAATTCCCGAGATTTTGCGGAGCGTTAAGATGGCGCGCCTGTTTTTTTTTAATTTGGCGAGAGCTTTCGTGAAACTTAAAGAGAGGACTTCCAAGCTTAGAACGTTAGAGAAAAAACTTCAGTATCCATGGTAAACAGAACATTCAATATTAACATAAAATTGAGACAGGTTCAGTATGTATGGAAAAACATAAACAGTCAACATTCACAAAACATCGAAACAAATTCGGTATCTATGGAAAACGTAAACAGTAAACATTCAAAAAATATCGTTTTAATAAATTCAGTATCCACGGTACATTAAACAAATCCTATATCCATGGTGAACGTAAACAAATTTAGAATCCCAAAACCTCTGCTAGAGAAAAAGCGACGTAACCAAGAATGAAAATAAGATCGCGTAATTGTTTCTCACTAAAAATGACGCACGTCTAGTCTAAGAGCGGACAGTCTCATCGTGAAATAGGCACGTTTCAAATTTTTACGGCTTCCCTTTCTCTTAACTGCACCCACAGCATTTTTAAATCTGGGATTTTAAAGGCCTGTGTGTGTTTCAATTTGGAAGCAGACTTTAAATAGATGGTTTTCGACTGTAAATAAGCTGGATATACGATTTGCCGGAACATAAATTTCGTAAATTGAAATTTCTGGAAAAAGGGTTTCGGATACATCTCGTGAAATACGAAACTTCTTTGAAAGGATATATAATTGAATGAGGGACCTTGAACTTAGCTCCCTATAGCATTTTTAAAGGCGACAGTCTCTTATAGCTATTCATTCCTAAATGAAATGTTTATAATATCTTTTAATTCAATCGATAGAAGTACCAATTGGTTTACTGACCCTTCGATAACCATCATAAACTGATTTTTAGCAGAAGAATCTTGAGTAATTAATTCTGAATAAATTTTTTTCTCTTTCATTGCAAACGAAATTATCTTTGGATATAGAAAAATGTTTGGAGCATCTACCAAAAGACTCACGAAAAAAATTCATATAATTTTTATTTCTAAGCAGCTAAATTTCATGTTAATAATGAACAGTTTGTCGTATATTCTCCTTAAAAAATCTACCTCATTAACCTATTATTTAATTTAATTTATTGTTATTTGTTTAACATTGTTCTCTCTCTTTGTTACGCAGGTCAGGGCCGCGTAAACCAACTGGGAGGTGTGTTCATCAACGGCCGACCCTTGCCCAACCACATAAGGCTGAAGATCGTGGAGATGGCGGCTGCAGGGGTGAGACCATGCGTTATCTCGCGGCAACTGCGAGTGTCTCACGGGTGCGTCTCTAAGATCCTCAACCGATACCAAGAGACGGGATCCATAAGGCCTGGGGTGATCGGGGGGAGTAAGCCCAGGGTGGCTACGCCCGAAGTGGAGCGGAGGATCGAGAATTACAAGAGGGAAAACCCTGGAATATTCAGTTGGGAGATAAGGGACCGGTGAGTGATGGCATGACTCAAAAGGAGAGGAAATGCTTTAAACATTTCTTATCTAACTTTGTTTTGGAAGTAATAAAAGGTACAGAAAGGAATGGTAATCCATAACAACGTGTATTATCAAAACCATTTCCTTACATAAAGACACTAATAATTAATGTAAATATTGCAACGTTCATAAATCTTTATTCATGTTTGATATTCGACAAAAGATTCGTTTATCAGAAGAATTTATTTATTAATTATAGCATTTAAAAGGCGGAATGAATATCTAATTACGAAAATTATATCTTCAACTAAGTCCTGTAAGAGAATCGTACGTCAAAACTCAATTTAAATCAGCAAAGGTATTATAATAATTCGAGATTCTGCGAATAAATCAGAAAGTTTTTCGAGCAATAATTGTGAGAACTCTAGAGTATAGAAATATTGTAAAGTAGTTTGTAGGTTTTTCTTTACTAAACACATTGATTTTAAATGGAAAGAAATTCTTGTACATTTCCCGACGAATCAGCTAAAATTCATTCATACCGCTCATTCAATTCCTTCTATAAATTTCGCAATTCGCAAACCTCGATGTCTTTTTCAGTTTCTCGCAGAAATTTTGTCCCGTCAGCATATTTAATCATCATCCATTTCGCTTTAAAAATCCCTCCATTGAGGAAACCGACCACTTCTTCGGCTTTTCTCCAATTCATACCAATCTTCCAGAGCTGATGAGATGCTGTCACCAAGGTTAGGACCTTTTGAGAACTCTGGATTTATCTATGAGTCAAAGGGGTCAGTTTCCAGATGAAAAGATTGTTCCGAAAGCAAATGACAAGCAAAAATTTCATATCGGGTCAAAGAGCTGTGTATTTTCTTCAAATTTTTCTCTATAAACCCTAAGTCATTGCAAGGAGTTCATAGATTCATTACCTAATAAGGAATTTGCCACATCGATTTACTTCTCTTGAGTTTACTAACATTTCAATTATCTGATTATATGTGTTTTCAATCTTTTGAATCAAATCATGAGGCATAATTTAATGGACAACTTATCTGTTAGGGAAAGCTCCTAAATCTTAATATATAATTCGCTACAATTCAAATCGGTGATATCTTCTACAGAGTATAACTCTGTTTCAAAGTAAATATCAATCCCAACATTACGTTCGGTAACTAAGATAAATAAAAACTCTCAAAAGCTATTAGCAACGCTGTAAACAAAAATTTGGCAACTTAGATTGTTTTCACATAACTTAGAAGAACTTGTTTCCCTTATTCGCTAAATATCATTAGTTTTAGAATCCTTTACATATTTAAGTTAGTAAAACTACATATTATAATTTCGAATAAAAATATTATTAGAAATTATTTCATGTTATTTTTTTAGATTCAGTAAAATTTTAGAATATATTTTCTATCAACATCAACCTAAATTAGATTCAATAAGTTTGTTAATAATCCTAACTATTCTATTCGTTACACGTGTTTAGGAAAGCGAGAAAATTACATATAAAACAACACGTTCGATAAATATAATAAACAATTTCAAACCCAATTACTTTTACTCCCTTAAATCTTTTAGTGTATACCGTCACATGCACAGTAATGAACATCTCCTTAATTTCGCCTCCTTCTAATACCCGAGACCAATTACCAGCCTTCGTACAGCCTCTCTGGTCCATTAATTTCGTCTTCGAAAAACACTCCTCCGCCCGATTTTCCACGCACATGGCAATCTCCCGGCATTCCAACGCCGCTGTTCATACCCGAGATATCCACCCACGCAGCGGCGCTTCCACATTTCGACCCGTCTTCGAAAACGGTCACCGTATAGCCCTCCTCGCATATCTCCCCGGAGAACAAAGGGGGGAGGGAAATATCTCCTGTAAATGAAACGCGAAAATACTAACGTTCGGTGATGGCGTCGGTGACGTGTCGAGGGCGAATATCGTACCGCGACGAATCAACTTCGCGTCTGCCAAGTCTCCTCTTTGAAGTATTCAAAATAACCCCATCAATCAGAAGGGACCCGGTATTTCGGGAGTAACACGGTGCTATAGTGGCGCCCCTCTACTTCCTGGCTGACCTCATACGCTTAAGCATACTTTTGTTTCGGTACAATGGATAGCTGTCATCGGTGACATGTCGGTTTGATATCGATGTATCGACCTATCGCATTCCACAGGTAGTTCAGATCGATTGTGGGGGTTCTAGAATATGAGATACCTCTGTTACTTAGAATATATACGTTCAGTGAGAAATAATGAGCAGTACTCATAGCCCCAGAACTCTATTTAGGCCAGGGCCGGTCTATATAAATTCTGCAAGGTGAGAGCGGTACTTACTAGCAACCGTGTTGCTATTCAATATGGCCTTGATATTAGTTTAAATCGTATTTTAATTTTAGAGTTAAATTATCTGAATTTTATTTTGCGTATTGCTATCGAAATTTTAAACTAAAATAATACAATAATCAATGATTCATAAAATGCTTAAAAAGTTTCAGATATAATTCTCAATGCGATTGAACTTGATGTACAGAATGATACGTGTTTATGATTTAAAATGTTCTAGCTAAGAGTTATGTAAATAATTAGAATACCTTCCTAATATCAGAACTCACTAGTACATAGGAGTGTAAGATATCAATTTAAATGAATAAAACTCTCTTTTGCTGATATTACCCTAATATAAATTTTAATGAGATAGATTTATAACGGGAATTAGGAATGAGCTAATTTACAGTTATTAAAACACGATAACATGAAATTACTTTCTTATATTTTATGCTTACATTAATTCCATTCGATTTAAATCAACTCAAACAACATTACCGATCGCGTGCGGTGTAAAAGTTATTTAGTCCAAGATATCCTATACATCCACATCGAATGCATCCCTCTACTTCTCAAACCTTAAACAAAGCTTATTTTTCTCTCTAGAGAGAACGCGTTGAGACGCGTACATAATCAGAAATGGGCATTCGCATCCACCTTCTGGAAATGTTATTATGAATTTGTCTTCCGCAGCGCCACTCCTTCTCGACACCTAATTCATTCTTAATGTTTTTACTCCAACACGGCTAATTGACGCCTTGAGTTTGCCTTATGGGTCGAGAAATCCGTTGGGAAGGCGTTCCTCTTAACATGAGCTGTAAATCTGTCGAGGGATACTAGGTGCGAGGGGGCGTGAGTCATATAAGTGACCGGCGGACAAAAGGATGAGATGCCGGGAGTAGGACAAGGGTCAAGTGGTCAGCTAGGGTGCGGTGAAAAAACGGGAAGGGTATTTAGGGAGATGGGCAATGGATGGTGGAGTGAGGAGGGAAATTGTGTGAACGGGATTGCCAACATTCCGAGATTAAAATATCTTTAATTTCACAAGTAACTTACGATAGAGTCATACGCTTTCCGGGTTGAAGGGAATGTATTAGGATGCTAGGCAACGCTACCCTAACAAGGCAAATTAGTTGCTAGGATGTTTATTTCAAGACAATATAACAAATTAACGATGTTTCAAGGAATAAATGTAAGAGATAAAATGAATTTTGTTGCAATTTACTTACTTCATACAAGAAAGTCAAATAAGAAATGATATTATCGTAACATACAGTTAAATACCAAAATTTTTAATAATTTTTAAATAATTTTTGATTTTAAATAATTGATTATGTATGATATTAGGATCAAAGCCAACTCTCTACTTGTATGAAATAAATTTGAAATACAGAAGGAATTAAATATAAATAATAAGAATATCGGAACCAATGTTTGACTTAAGAAAAAGTACATACATATCCGTATAGACAGATAAAAAATAAATATTATAAAACCTACAGCATTTATATGCGAAAGAAAGGAATTTCATAGATTTTATGATTTATTAAAAACATTATTTCCCGAACACGCGAGATAAAATTATCTTTTAATTGTTTATGGAAATTATAAATAAAGATGGAACTCGAAAGAATGTCTATTTAAAAAATTTAAACTTTAATATTATTATAAATATTCGTACTTCCCTTGAAATTAAAATCATTCTTTCTTTATGATTGAATCTTCTCTACGTCTCTACTTCCGTACCCTTAATAAATAAACTCACTTTTAAGGGCTTACACTTAGAGCATCATAACATTATTTTTATCATTTTCCGAAGTAAAATTTAATCCACGAAAGCGCTTCTAAATCACGAAAAAAAATTTTCAGATGTCAATCCCAAAAATGGGACAGGACAATAACAGTGGAAGGAGGAGCTTGAAAATTGCTGCAGAGGCTCGGTTTAGGAGGGAAAAAATGCTAAGGAGCAGGGTCTGGGGATATGAAGTTCCAGTCATGGGCTTTCTCCGACTTGCCACCGGTACTCAATTGCAGTGGGACTCGGAGTAATTTATGGGTCGTTTAAATCACGCTGGAAGTGAAGACGTTACAGGCGGACAAGGGCTTGTATTGTATGTTTTCGAGGAGTTCCAAAGGGAAGGAGAAAGAGAAAAAATTCGAGACGAGTTGTCTTTCTCGGAAAGACACGACACGCACAATTTCGGCCGTTGTTCGATGTAAAAACAGCGCATTAAGACTTCGCTTACAGTTAGTCCAAAGGCGTAACGCTACCGTCTGCGATGAAATGGCGATTGTCCTACAACGCCGTGTACACGTTTTTTTTCTTGTTTTGCTATTGTTTCCTAGGCTTTGGAATGGTTCGAAACGGATGATGACTCAACTTACTACGGAAGAACTTTACTAAAAAACACGGAGGGGATTTCGTGAAAAATAGCGTTGGATCATAAAGCGTGATAAAAGATTTTAGGCTAAAAGTTATATATTTTTGGAGGATTATAGGTATTTTAATCTCAAATAATGAAAAACTTTGTTATTTACGCATAAAACTTCCCTTAATCGCGACTGGTTTCGTAATTATACATTACATCTTCAGGCCTTAAGATGTAATATAATTTATAACTATAGCTTTCCACGACGTCACGCCTTCTAATATTGATTTCATTCACTCTTTAGAGCCCACTAAATCTTTTCCTCATCAACCATGGAAAATGGCTTTCTATATAGTTTAACCTTTAATCAACAAAGAAATCAAAGATTCCAAAGCAGTAATACACTCCTCTTCTTAGTAACTTTAACAAGATTATCTCACGATATAAATAGCAAGCGGTATTCAGTAGATATATTATGATTGAAGCTAGACTTTAACAACGATATCTTCAATCGTGATAGCTACTGACAGGGATTAAGTTGGCTATAAATATATAAAAGATCGAATCAAATTCTCACGCTTTTGTGCTCCCATGCGTTGAATTCGCTGAAGCATAGGAATGTTCTCCTCGACGGATATTCATCGTGAATGAAGTATCACTCCTATATTTGATAAAACCGTAGCCAACGAGCGTTATATAAAACGATTAGAGAGTTTAGATGATTCACATGGAACTACTTCAGATTACAATCTCTATCTTACCATATTGAATCCATAGAGATTCAATTCGAAATATGTTTGAATATTTAAATGCCCGCAAGGATTTGGAATAATCACACTTTAAAACAAATCTTTTTCAATTCAGATTTTCTTTGGTATGTTATGCGATTCTTAAAGGTATATGTGAAGATTTAGTTTATTGCCTGGAATCTTTGTAAAATTAAACACACTCCAAAAGAGAATAAATAGAGAGCTTAATAAAGATTAAATCTTGTCGTAAGTATAACTTTAATCTATATCATAAATGTTCATTTTTTAAAGTACCATTTATTCTGATAATAAAACCCTACAGCTCATACGGATATCGTTGTTAGTTAGAAGTGAGACTTTTTAAGTATATTAATCAACTTCAAGGTCCATCATAGTATTTTATATACCTAAAATATTTACTATAACTAAAATATTATCTTAAAAATTTTATCCGTAAAATTCAGATGCGTTCGTTAAAAAAAATTCATACATATAATCATACACTATAATCATACACTACCGCTATTGTAGACGATATTGAAAATGTTTTAAATTTTTTTCCTGCAGACTCATTAAGGATGGCATCTGCGACAGGAGCAGTGCACCATCAGTGAGCGCCATCTCTCGATTGTTGAGAGGACGTGAAGGAGAAGATGACAAGAGAAGCGGAGATGGTGAGTACTGACAGTTTACTTTATTTGCATCCTCTCTTAATAATGATCGTATTATCCGGATATGCCAACTGGAGAATCCTAAGGTTCGGTCTCAAACGAAGTTCAAATTATTCACGAATAATATCGTCAGTGTAGGGACACACTAAGTTAAGATGAACGCTCTGAGAATAAGAGCTACCAAGGTTAACCAAAAGAAAAAATAGCGACGTGACTGGGAATCGAACCCAGGTCCTCAACTTGTTATATATGTATAAAAAGGAGGCCCTTGAACTTCAATTAATCAAATATTTTCCACTAAATTTTGAAACTATACGTAAATGATACTGAACATCTTACAAACCTCAAATACTCCTATTCTACAATCTCTGTTTACTATTATTATAAAACAATTATTTTATCAGTTCCAAGAACGCGTGGATATATTTCCGCTTGAAAAGAGTGAATCAAAATTTCCCTTATCAAATCCAGCGCATTTACACCCTTTAAACAAACAAAGTATATCCTTTTTGAAGCGACTACGTCATCCTAAATTTTAAACCCTCCGCTGACATGCGATCGCATCACAATGTAACACTTCAAAATTACACTTCGAAACAATGGCTCATCTAAACGAGCCGGAGAGGTAAACAATCGTAAAAGAGACCAAACACCTTCCGCGGTAATGGGAGTACTTCAGCTACGAAGAGTTAAACCGTCGGTGTTTATGACTCGCTGAGGATGATTCTAAGGAGAGAGAAAGTCAATTTCTAACATTTAGAAATAATACGTTGCGAGAGAATTATGCGCGGTTCACTAGCACATCGCGATTTCATTGTTCCTCCTCCATTCACCACGCGGCGCTAATGCGGCTTGTAATAGCAGACGCAGTACGATAACAGGAGGGATATTAGATCACTAATAGTTATATTAGAGGAGTAGATCCGTCGTGAATGGGGTCACAGTTTGCTTTGAGAATTCATAGAAGTAGTTGCAGTCTTTTATGGTATGATTAGCCTGTAAACGAGGAGATGAATACGTTTTCGGTGGAAGCTGAAGCGAGTTGACCTTTCGCTTTGGAACAAGATAGACACGTTAATTGTCCTACGAATTTAGGAGCGTTACTAGCATGGAAATCGCTGCTTTATTATCGCGCTGTCTTATAAAAACGACGCCCTTTCGTAGATAGCAATTGTAGTGAGCGTGTTATTCATAGTTAAAATTGCGTATTTATCTACATTGAGCATCCTGTATCTTGGTTCGATACATGCACCGTACCATCTTTATTTACAGGAGCAATTTGATTAATTGAGGATAATTTTTGATAGACGAAAGAGACCTAAATATAGCGATTACATGGCAAATTCGGACTTCTTCTGTCATTAAAGTTACGAACATGATGACAGCAAGTTTCCCGCTTACTGGTAGTAGGCATCCTTAGGCCTTAGCAAAGAAACTACGTGATTAAGTACATAAGAATTAAGAAATAATGCTTGAATTCTACCTCTTTAGTTTCATTTTAGGTATTTAGAAGATAAGATGCAAAAAGTACTCTTTCTTTGTTGTAGAAAATAAATAGCTCAACTTTTCCAGAACACGTTGCAACTTTTACTACTAATAGTCAACCACAGTTTGTTCAAACGTCTTCCAGTTACATCTTCAGATACGTCGGAAAAAATATGCGATAAAGATACGTAACAACGGTTGGATCGTTTTGAACTCATCATAGATTCCCACAGGGGGAGGGACTGCGTTGTAAGGCAAGGGTATGTGAATGGGATTCGGTAGAGGACGTGGGCTGTCGCACTGGGCGGGGATTCGACTTCCCTGGGACCATCAAGCCGTGACGACGGATTCCTCATTGGCTGGGATCCCCTATTGTCTCCTCCGTTGGGATGACAACAAAAAGTGCGATGGAGGCCACGGGAATGGCTCCGAAAGAGAATATATACGGACCCGGATGGTGCTGTCCATGGATACACGAGCACGCCCAACTTAACAATCAGCACTCGGCTTTGTTTCCGAATATTTTGTTAGTAGTAATATTTGGGTCTTATTGTTGAAGTGTCCTCTATGCGATCCTCAGGTCTCGGTTGCTTCTTAGACACGCTACGAATATGAAAGTAAATTAAAGTTGTTAATTGTTCATGACTATACGACATCAATCTCTTAACTATGTACGTAAGTGACGCTGTATATTCAAAAACATAAAATGGTACTTAACATTAATTTTAATATCCCTGAGCACTGTAACATTTGTTTTAATGTTTCAAATGAAAGGATACTTATAAAATTTAGGTCTATACTAGTTGCGCGACGATAATTTTGATCGAACTATACTTACATTTATTTTCTTATCCATCGAAATAATAGTAAATAGTATTATATTTACAACATTCCACGAAAATGAACCATTCAAGAAACACCCGAAGGACTTTATAAGTTTCTACATACCGTAAAACCTACAATACCCCATAATAATATCCTTTACTTCAATCATTACATATTACGCTTGATAAAACGTAAGACCAAAAAACCCGCGATCAAAATCTTAAACACGAATATCGACAGAAGGAGCTACTGGTGTTATAGGATGACGGTTCGAATTCCATCGATGGCCAACGGGAGATGAAAAGGCCAGCGAGAAAGACGTGCAACGCGGTGAATTGACAAAATTGAAGGACGGCGGGAACGTGGAGGGGTGGAATGTATCAATAGCGGAGGAATATTAGCATCGATACATTCAATAACCGCTGTTTGACGGGGAACGCCCAGCGACCCGCCGTGTGCAAACCCAGAATTACGGAGGGATTGGAAAAGGGTGGGTGAAAAAGAAGGAAAAATAAAAGAAACGCAAGGAAATTATTCCGGAGAGAACAAGAAAGAGGACGGCGAAATATTCGAAGCAAAACCAAAATGATAGCGAAATGATACATCTACTAATCTATGCTACCTTTTGACTATGCCGGTGACTTCGCACACCAATTTGATTTCCATAACGATTTGTATAATATTTCCAGCAAAAAATATATCAGACGTTTTAGCGCTACTATATATTTTTCCTGACTATTCCTTAAAGTGTCATGTTGGTGTATTGGTGGGATGCGCTCTTTAAATCAACTTTGTTTTATGGTAATATCCAATCACTGAGTCACTGGAATCGCCTGTAGCTTGATTTATTGCTTATCTACACTAGTCTGTGTGTTGCTTGTGAATTATTTGAGGCAATTCGCAAACGAATAAACACAGACTTAGGAGGGTTCTTTTCCAATTATTCAATGAAACGCTTTCGAGTACCATAGAATTACTCAAATATGAATATGGGAGGATATTTCACTGCCAAATTATGACTCTTTTTCGGTATTTCTTTGATATCTTATTGAATCCTTATATATTACAAGCGTTATAAGTAAACACATTCGGCAAATATTCGTTCTATTACGTCGAAGGCCTTAACAAAGTATGTAAGAACCAAAGGCAGATAAATTATCCATAATTCCCAAAACTATTTACTCCATCAAAGGAATGTATTATGTATTTTATTCGCTAAGTTTTCTACTCTACTAATTTTTAATATCTCGTTAGTACAAAATTCGAAATGATCTCCGGAACACCAGAGAGAGTGAAGTCCGTCTCGACCCAGGTAAACCCACCCGTTGAAATCTCCCGCGTCGAGACCGTGTAGAAATCCATTAAAAATTTGCCCACTGTACAGTTAGGCCCGCGGAGTAATTAATGTCAAAACCGCTCATCATGGAGGTAATTACAGCCGGTAACACGGCACCCCCCGCCACACGCCACGGAGTAGTGAAACGCGTGTAACTTGCGACCGTGAACATTGGACGTCTGGACGGAAAGTGAGTTATGGAGAAGGAGAAACGCATTGGGTCTTTACGTGCAGGAAGAATAGCGTCCGATGGGACAGCTCTCGGCCACCGCGTATATCAGGCCTCCATCGGAAACCTCCTTCGGTAACGGAGAACCCCAACATATCCACACACCATTCTTTCTCCCACTCCCCTCTAACGCCTAAGGGATCCACAGAACCAATTGCCTTCCCACACCCACCGTCCCAAATTACACGGGGCCTCCCTCCATTAGTCGCAATATCCATTTCCCTTTGAACAGCCGACGGCGATTAATTCACTTCTCTACCTCACCCACCCCCCCTTCCTTCCCTCCTTCCCTTTGTCCTTCCCGTTCTCTTATCTTGGCATCTGTTCCGATGCGTATCGCCAGATACATCTTCTACCCCCGATCGAGTCATTACGAGATTTTACGTTGTTTTTGGGTGTTACCCGCTGTCTCGTGTCCGCCTCTTTGTCATTCATCTCGTCGTTTAATTTTGCCGACTTTAAGATATCGACTTATTTTTATGAATCGTACGTATTTTTGACTGTAAGATACCGATGTTCTTTTTTTCTGAATCGTACGTATTTTTACGATTCTTTATTCCGATTACCAAATCTAAGAAAATACGAATAATACGAAATACGTATAAATATAAAAATCGTCTTTTTAAGTATTATCTCTCTTATACTCTTCATATCGCTTAACTCATTTAATCTGAAATGTCGGCTCGTTAATTCGAACAACAGTTTATTTATCGTACTTAATAATTAGAAGGACGAATACTTTTCGAGTCTACGTAAATCGATTTAAAAAATTAACATTATTTTGATCTTTGAAATTTATAATGCAGACATTCTAGAAGATAATTATCTTTGAACTATGCAAATGGATTTTTTTAAATACGCTTCCAATATACGTATATTTCTTATTTTCAGTTTTCCCGAAAGTTTTAAATATTAGTGAAATAAAAGAATCGTTTTCAAGTAGAACGTGAAGTTTATTTGGAAAGTTTTCTCATAAATGAAATAGATTGGCACTTGATACGAAATACCGCAACAAATAACAGAGAATTGAGGGAGAAATTTAGTTACTTGGTAACAATTTCTTATAACATGCTCAATGGAGAATATTTTCAGGAGTAATTCCAGTTTCGGTATCTTGATGGAAAGTTTTCAGATTTAATAATGATTTCTCATAGTTTTACCTGTTCGACGGACAACTTTCACATTTCCATCAGAAATATATGTACCACGCACAAATGGGAAAATCTCGTCAACCATTATAAGATCCCCAACATAACTTACAAGAGAATTTGAACTTTTCCCAATATGAAATAATAGAGCTGATAATGTGGAATCTACGGAGTAAATTGTTACCATAACAATCCTATTATAGCATACTATAGGATATGGATCGGTGAAATATAATATTCACTTCCAATAAATTTCCAATAAATCGTTATCCAGATGGATGCTTGTAAAAATCTATCAAAACTTTGAAGATAATGTTCCGTTATTTATCCAAAAATGGATATTTTAACCGCGTATATGATATGTGAAACCGCATTATGATTAAACGGTATCAAACACCGATGGGTGCTATTTTAAGTCAAACTTCTTTTCTTTATAAAACGACCGACTTTTGTTTTGAACAAATAAAGTCATAAAATTGGAACATTGAGCCGTGAATATCCATCGCGAATGACTATCGAAAGTGCATCATATGCTATAAGACATCCATTATCCGCTCTTCAAACTCTTTTATAGCTCTCCGGAGTGTTAAGAGCTTAAAAATTATTCCGCCATTATCGACAATTATTGGAATGTACGTGCAGATCCTTCGCAAATCATGAATATTTTCCGGATGTGGAAACTTCCGAAAAAAGTTTGCATACATTACCTTCGCGTTTAACAGTGTATATGCTCACTTGTAAGCAAAAGCTTGGGTTAAAGGAGATGGATACAGAACGTTACTTACTCTTTCTTTATCGTTTTAAATAATGAAAAAATACAATGACTAAGGGGTAATAAAACTGACGGTAGAAATTCGAAAAGCTGCCAATACATAATTCTAAATATAAAGTACCTAAATATTCTACTTACACAAATCTCAACATTAATAAAATGGGAACATATTGTAAGATGAAAATTATACAAATATTGGAGATATCTAATTGAAGAATCACAAGCATTATACCTAAGATATATGTTTCTAATGGTTCCCAGCATTCTACAAACGACATTCCGAAGTAGACATATTTAGTAGTATTGGGCACAGGTCCTTTGGTTATGAATGAAAGGGTGAATAATAAAAATTGAAAATATAGAATGCAACTTGACATCTTTAGATATAAACCTCTCTTATTACCTACATTGATTACTGGGCGTACACGTGCAGTACAATTCACTTTCCACGTGTGGATGTTATCACCGATACTTTCCACGTAATATAAAAGCTGCAATGCGACAACCAGAAGCACATAAATTCAATGCATAATCAAAACACGAACTTGAGAGATATATGAGTGAAAAGTAAACGATAGCCCTCCGAAACCAGAATATTCTTACGTAGCATGTTATATATATATAGCGACGTTATATTCATAAGTATGATTTGATTGGGCATGTGTTATAATATATGCGGTCTTTAAATAAAACTTGCTCTCGATTTTTATTTTTAGACATAATTTACATTTAAAAAAGGAATATATTTGATACTGTTACTCGAAAAAGCATTGCTTTTTGAAATTTGATTACGGACGTCGAAAGTAAAGATTAATAATTAACTTTTACCGTAGCCTCTTTTGAAAACCAGCACAAACATTCTGATTCGTTCATTCAAATCCTTTTTTCCTCCTTTGAAAACCACCAAAAAACCTCATATTCCACCGAGTCATCAAAGCAAAAACTAAACCCAACTATCATCCATGCAAACCGATTGAGCAAACACTAATGCCAACACTATTTCCTGGAGAAGTCCATAAGCCCCAACATTTCCCATGCTACCACCACACTGGACGACTTTTTCATCCAATAATCGCATCTTGTAATGTATTCAATAGTTATACTTTGAACCTTACACGAACTGTACAGGCATTAAAGTCTCTTCCTAACCCCTTTCTTTTTAATAGCTCCGATGGAGAACTCTGAAGAAACCGAATACATTTACATCGTCTCTCCGCGAGCCACTATTACCCGAAGGCATTCGTACCACTCATCGCACGCCAAAGGGACGAATTCCTCCCAAACGTCTCTCTATTAGGGTACATGCCTCTTTTCGATATTTAAGGAATTTTCGGATCCATAAAAAATATACCTCCTTATCTACCGTCGGCGATCGACGTACTCCCTAAAGGAACGTATATGAAAACCCTAATCGATGAAGCGTTTCCTTCATTACATCCTCATTATACTCTCAAGACCAATATTTCTACGTAAGTTTCGTATAGTTTTCTCTCAAAGTAATATTGTTGTACTTTAAATTTGTATTTAATGTATTTTAAAGCTCGTGAAGTATTTTTGGGGAACATAAATCTTTCTAAACTAAGATTTTATTCTGTCTACGATAAAATGTTTCCTTAATTCTTTAGAACATGTTTTCTTGGAAAGTATTGAACTCATTACGGAATAATAAAAAATGTTTATTTTAATATCTCCTAATAGATACTTGCGGATAAGTTTAATCGAACTTTTTTTCTTATAAAAATCTTCTAGAAAAATAATGATAAATTTAACATCATGAAGGCTTAAGAACAAGACGTTTATCTGTCACTATATTAAATGGATACATCAATTTCTTTGCTCAGTTGGAACCTACTCCGTGGTTTGATGGACTCTCATACTGCTATTGTCAGTCTGAAAGTCTCTCATAGCTGTCAACATCGTCTTTCTTCCTTCGAAAGAATTACTTTCTCCAATAAATCACCTTACTTTTCGAAAGGTATTCTTGTTCCCAAAGGCACCATAAAACTCTCCATTTCTTATTTTAAAGAAGAATTTTAACGGTGAAAAAATTAATATTTCAATACGCGACTACCAAATTTTAGTAGGTCATTGTTATGTAGCATTCGCATTAACGTCAACTTGCTTGCAGACATCGCTTATTTTAATGTCAAACTTTTGAAAATAACGATAAAACGAATTTCGCGAGTATCTCAAAATTGGCTTTTAATGTAAAATAACTCTCTTGCAATGACACGGAAGAATTGAGGACAATGAATGTGCACCTCCGATAAAGATAACGTAATGACGCCAAACAAACGTAATGTCGTATGGAGTAATAACTTTCAGCTTTCACTTGTGTCTCTTCAACGTAAAATAAAACCAGCGATAGGGAAAAGGAGCACGTCAACTTAAACTGGATCCGAAATGCATTTTTCGGAGTAATAACGGGGATAGAGAATGAAGTTGCCCGTACGAAATTCTGTAACGGGATTTTTTTTGCGGTAAGACGTGCGGGCTTATGAATTGTCTTTCGGCACAGGATATCTATCAGAGCGAATAAAATTAATTTGTTTTTCGACCGAAGGGGAAGTCATAGAGTAAGTACAACGACTTGTATACCACGATTAATCAAAATGAACCAGCTGGATCCTGCTTCCCTAATAGTCTCTCCATATTACAATTTTGAACGCTGATTATTTTCTTGAATTTCCTTTTTGATTAAACCGTGTAGCATTTGTTATCGAGTGTCTAAATTATAGAACTACAGAAAATAAAATTTCATATCTTAAATGATCCGTAGAAAATCTTTATCGGTGTTTCCATGGATGCTAATAATTGTTAGATACAATTACTGATAAAGGAACTCCAGAGTAAGCTTTTGTAGGTAAAATTTGATAATAATTTTCGTAAAACTGTTTAACATCGCGTTTGAATGTTCAATATTTATATTTCGCGTTCAATCAAAGGAAAAAGTCTTCAGTTATATTATATTATAGAGTTTTTTTTACATAAAATTGCTATAGCGATAAAATGAAGATACGAAATAAAGCCATGATGGCTACCATACTATTATGTCGATACGAAAATAAAAGGACGATGGGAACTATGTTATTATACATATATTATCCTTGTCTCGTATCAGCAAAAGAGATGTTAATGATCGTGAGATCTGGAGCGATCAAGCCGACACTGAATCCCACCTTTGAGAGAGATAGATAGATCGACGGGTGTTAAACGATAAAAATCTTCCTTAAAAAACTTTCCAGCAGCGCACCCACTCCGAAAAACAAAATCGTCGTTCCCGGAAAGAAAAAAGAAACACCTGAAAAACACAATCCACAAACAGAGTTAATCTCTAAATTCGATCGGAACAACCCTCGTATCAGGCCACCATCGACGGCAACAATTCCATCTTTTGTTTCCGTGAAACGCGGATCTGGTCTCTTGAGACCCATATGGTCGCGTGGAGAAACGGACACGCGGAGGAACGGATTCCCACATACGCCGAGGAATTCTTGGGAGGTCTTGGGGAGGTGGTGGTACTGCTTGAGGAGAGAGATGTGGGGGATAAAAGTCGGGGGTGGAGGGATGTATTGAAGTGTGGGATTGGTGAGTTGAGCGAGAGGAGCAATTATGCAAATGAGCTTGCGGGGGAGATTGGCGCCTTCGATGGATGGATGCATGATCGTGCGTGACGTGATCACCTGCGGATGGACAAAGAGGAGGGATAAAGGACTGGTAAAGAGGAAGAGAAAGTAAGAGAGAAAGGAGAAAGCGATACTGTGCAGAAATACGAAAAGCTGGAAGAAGAGGTTTGAATGGGAATCAACTCGTTTGACCGACAACTGCTTCGTCGATGTCCCACTTGACGGACTGTCTCTTGTCTGGCTCTCGAATAACACGTCAACACCAAAATCAATGTCCTTTATTATTATATATTCTATATATTTCAAACAATTATTTATGATAATTTTGGAAAGAGAAGAGAGGGAAAACCTCAAGCTACTCCGTAGAATTTCTTTCGTGTTTTTCTTTTTAAATGCGTCAATTATTAAATTCAGAGATCTGTTTCACAGTAAATAACTCAAAACCTTTTTAATACCCATGATAAATATTAATATATGATATTTCTATTCAAAATCTGATATTAAATATAGTATTAATGTACATGCAGATACCTTGGTAGCTACCATTCTCCGGGTGGCAAAGGGAACTTCGGAAATAATACGAAATTTAAAGTTATAATAAAATTTACAATTACAATTATATGTCTCAAATTTTTTAGCATATCTGTATAGAGTGATTTCAGAAAGAAATTCTGCATTGTGTCCTTATTCCAAGAACAGTAATATTCATTCAGGTAACCATAGTTAGTCAGAATGAATAGTGAATAGGCGATAGCAGCAGACTTTAGCCATCTTGGGAGAAAGTGAATCTTTCTCTCTCGTGGCAGAAATTTTAGAAAATAATATTTCCGAGAGATTTATAGAGCCTCGGGCGAGGACAGAAATGGCGCGATAAGTATAGCTAAGCCTAAAGTAGCGTGCAAAGCCGAGGAAATCACTACATCCTCGACTTAGACACGCGGATAAATGGCGACAAAGTGAAAATCAAGCGCGTGAAGGGTTAACAATGCGGGAGAGCGCTTCCCACAGATGTGATCCAGCACTGATACGGACGGATACGGCAGATCTGATCCGCGGATTGGAATGCGTCAAGATCCTGGAAGATATGAATATTCCTATGAAAGATGCGATTCAATTTGATGGTAACAGATTTTGATCCGATGGAATCAATGAAAGTGTTCGAAATTCCGTATTTTGAACTCTCGATTTCAAATCGTACTCATTCTTTTGCAAAATACGTGAGCAATAAAGATGAAAGAGAAGAATTTTAACGGGATTATTACCGTAGAGGACTTTAACATTATTAACATTTTGGTTCAAAGAATATTATAAATTCTGTTAAATTTATATAAAAATAAATAAAGTAAATGTACACAGATAACAACATCAATATCAAATGAAAGAGCAAAGAAACATTACAAAATTTTCACCTCCAAATAATCGTTTCAAAATCGACTATTTCGATTGCAGAGCATTATATCGATGTTTGAAGTTCGGTATCTTTTCTCGCATCGATATACGACCAATTTTACTGAAGGCGGTAATGCATGTGAACAGAACGGAATCAATAACAAAACCTACAGGGTTACGTAAGACCATAGCAACCGCGATCGACAACATATGGAGAACCGCATCCAGGCGGCTGAATGAATAGAACGCCCCATTAAAACTCAAGCTGATTTCGGTTCATAAGTTACCGAGGCCCGACAAGAATTTACGGTGCCTCACACACCGGACCGCGCATTACCGGACGGACATCGGTGGTGAAAAATGGTCTTTTTTCCTCCGACTAGCATATGCAGTACGGGGACCGCTCTTCGGCAGATGAGCCCATGCGGTAGCCCATGAGCTACCATCGCGTGCGTGAAGTTCTTACGCACTAATATGATTAGAGAACGGCGTCACGATATATGTGGGAGGAGATACATCCGCCTCTCTTTTTTTATGATGGCCGCCATTCAATTTAGCGCCTTATTTAATGCCATTGCGTCAAATGACTTATTCATTATTTGTTTCCGAATTTCGCATGGGCTTCGGCGAATGATATATATATATTGCTGCGGCATTGATCGGAACCGGTTTCATTATCTGATATGCACATTCCAACCAAGGAGGAGAAAACCTCTACCGATACGCCTCCAGTCATTATTTAATGTTATTAAGCCGTATGCGTTCGTGTCTTTGTTTTGGTTAATCGTTAATCGGAAACGAAGCTTTTGCTGTCGAAAATAGATATCTGAGGAATAAAAACAATACGTAACTGATGAGAGATTTTTATATCCGGTATTGTACGAGTAAATAATTCATGAGGTTATTTTTTTGGCTGAAGTGATAGGTACTTTGTCCCTATCATCGACTTTTCCAAGTTTCGTAGCTAATCGACCACTATTTTTAAATGCTATAGATAAAGTGTACGTATTCCAATTTATTTTGACAGATTGGATGGATGTCAGTTCAACACCTGTCGGATCCTAAATTATACTTAGTTAATTAAATAAAGGATAAGATACTACTCGATTTACCAAAATCGAGTAAAATGTCTAAAAATATGGTGAGAGAACCTAACGGTTGTGTAGCCATATTCGCATATAAGATTATTTTTAGTAGTAGTTTTTTAATTATTTTTACACAAAGTACAAGAAATACCGCATCGATTATTTCAGCGATATTTTTACTTGAAATTTGAGACTGATTAATATTCGATACGATTAATATAATATTTATTTGCGGTATTGTACAAACTACATTAAGTTTTCTCGATATTAAAGCAAGAATATCTACCAAATGTTACATAACAACATTCGAATAATTCATATAAACAAGTCTTACAGAAATTTAATACTTTAAAACTTTAATAATCTTTTAATGAGTTCAGTGGAAGCTAGAAGTAAATAGCCCTCCATCTCGTGCAAAAAGGTAACTTTTAGAGTGAATCCCCATCACCGTGGAAAATTCAAAGGCAGTAGAATTCCACTTAATAGGGCATTAGGATTGTAATCGCGTTACGGATAAAAGGATGCTTCCGAAACTAACAATCATATAGGGTGTTTACAATCGTATCTATTGGTTACAGCCTCATGAAAACACTCGTTGATCAATAGAATGGAGACAGGAGCTCTATCAATACGATATTCCGGTTGAAGCGGAACATTTTTAACTACACAAATAAAACGGTCCTCAGTAGTAAGCTGACAGTGAAAAAAAAGCGTGCGTAGAAACAATATCCTCCCGATGTCCGACAACCAATCAACGGTGGGAAAGGGGCGCGTGCGAATTCGACGTGAGTAAATTGGAATTAGTCTCGGCGACCCGATTGAATTCTTTTTGACACCCGTCGCCAAATTGATTGAACCGGCACAACATTAATTTCGCCTCTTTGTCGACAGCATCGATGGTAGGCCTCCTTTTTTTATTAATCCTTTTTTTCGCGAAACTTCCGAACGAAATGTTTTATGCCCATAAAGCCGGTTCCCTTTTAATCGTGTGGATCCCTTCTCTTCGCCTACTCCATTACGCCGTTAAAAAAATTATCATAAATATTCAATTTTTCGGGGAATTTAATTGTCCCTTTGGGTAATCGGAGAGGGATCGCTCGAGTCAGTGAACTTCGTTTGAGATTGCGGGGAGTTTTGCATGTTCTGTTGGTAATAATTCAGATAAATTTGGGGAGCGTTTTTTAATGTGGGCTATTAGGGAGGCACCGTGAAAAACAATATACACTATCGAGAGATTGCGATGGGAAGCAAATAATTAAATAGCGGCAAAAATATGGTGCTATCACGGCGTTTGAAAGTAATTTCATAATGTAAACGAATATTTACATCAAACGCTTATTACTCATTTGATAGAATACACGTTTGAGAAGATATCCATTGCATTTACGTATTTGTACATTGATTTAATGTATTCTAAGGCTGTATGGATTGTATTGCACATAAAAGATTTTTTCGTAAACAAAGAGTATAATTATTTCAAGAAAAATAGGTCATATAATTAGATTCAATTTTAATGAGAAATATTCCGGTTCTCTAATGGTTAAATATCGTTAATATCTACGCAAATACTAAGCCAAAAATTACCAAAACGTTTTCCAAAGACAGTAAATCATTCTTCCCCAAATGTATTTATTAATAATGAACCTATAACACTAATTGAATTATTCATTTAAAAATTACACCAGTAATTTAAACCACTCTTACTACTTGAAGCTTCTTAAGCTTACGTTAAAATCAAAAAATAACTTCGTGTCCCTCATAAATGATGAAACCTCGATATACTACGGAATCGGTAAAGATCCAAGACGTACGTAAACTCTGAGGGAATGATCCACGATCACCACACATCTTAATCATCGACGACCACCGATACGCGTGATTCATCCTCCGTGGACAATTAAACCCGCAACCGAGACAGGAGAGACGACTTCTCCGGGAAGTGTCTTAATAGTTTCATTACGAAGCGTGCTGGCCATCAGACGCCTGTAAATTTTTCACGTCCATCGTCGTTTCGACACGTCCAATAGATCCCTCTGCGATCCAAGACAGCCGGGAAAACAACATCTCCGACCACAAAAAACGGACGACTACAAAGAAACCCGCCGCGCTACCGTGTTAGGCCCAATGGGATCGAACCATCCGCGGGATTTTTAAAGTGTAATGACTCTTATACAAGTGCACCGAACCGGATGTAGTACTCTTTAGTAAGAGTCTTTGGAACCAGGCACGAGTATTAGGAAAACGTTTGATCGAGTGGAGTGGGTTGTATGGGGGGAGGTGGGGTGGGTTCGAGGTGTTGGGGTCCAGTGGAATGGGAAGACATCCGACTCCAGCCGCGGGAGGGAGGTCCATGAATGATTGAGCAGGACGCTACTCTTTCATTATCGTGAAACATGCCGGCCACCCTTCCCCTAGAGGTCTCTCTTCCCGATTCACGGATGAATCTCCCACCATTCCCACGCGACCTCGTCACCTCTTACCAAAAGAATCTCCGAATATTTTACGGATCCATATTTCCCTCGAAGACGTTATGCTCTCCGAAATGTATTCGACGAAAATACTAAAAAACCCGAGTCGTAGCCAAACATGTTTGCGAGTCTCTTTTAACCCTTTAGTCTAGTCTGCGTGTGGTCTCCTTTAATCGTTTATAATCTGATGGTTTGATAAAAAGTGGATGTATAAACGCTGTATACGTACAAGGATAGTACGAGAATTAGCGTTTTTGAGTGGAATATTTAAGTAAACCAATGCGAGTTCCCGGGGAATTAATCGCTCTGGAAATTGATGGTTGGGAAATTATAGGATAGTGATGTCTCCATGCAAATTCTGCCGCGTATTAATGAAGTTTTAATCTGAGACATGAAGGTGTACGTCCATACAAGAGTTTTATCGTAAATGTTAAATCGAAAGAAAAAGTTTACTTTATATGAGCGACAGTTGCTTTTGAAAGTAAATACAACGAAATTTGAATTAATCGTCCGCCTAAAATGAATTATTAATTACAATAATGATAAGTTAACAAACAACTTATCATTAAAAGAAATTGCTTTGGATATTTTCATTTTACTGAGAACATAAACTGATTATAAAGCACTGATGAAATTCTCAAGATTAATAATCTATAATATATGTTCGGCTAAAGTTCATTGAGAAATTAAATAGATTTGTTAATCATAAACACTTCAATTCGTACTTTGTAACCGTATCCCTCAGTAATGAATTCCTATTGAGATTATTATATACTATTTATGGAGTTGATAAACTAAATTCTCCTTGGCCTTCAACACTTCACGATCAAACTACGAATATCAACACGAGAAATAATTTTAAAGCTATAAATAACCATTAAAACGTCCGAGTGTTAAATCGGAATTTCATCGTTGTCAATCGAGGATAATAAATATTCCAAATGCTACCTCATTTCCGGAGAATAATTTAACTCCTCAATACTCTATAAGAGATACAAAATCCATTCTCTTCGCTTTTCAACATCCACTAAACAACATGACCTCGGAATGCACCAGTTGTTTGACCCGTTAGATCGGTCGACCCCGTGTGACCCACCCGTCGAATCCTGATGGTGTTTTGGGTGTTCCTACCCAAAACCTACTCGCCCTTGGGGGTCGTTGACATCCATCTTTCAGATACACCTTATAATAACAACCTTCGAGAGGCTGCCTAAGATTAGCCCCGACTAAATTGGGAAAAAGGATATATCCGTCCCAAAAATACTAAGGAGCATAATACATATTTTCTGACACTTTATAACTACATTGCACATACATTGTTGTATGATACCAAATACAACTTAGACTCGAATAAGTACTAAGCAAACCTAGGTAACGCATTAACAAATAAGGGTTACCGTGGATGTAAATAATATTATGCTAGAAAAGTAGTTCAGAATATTATGCTTTTTTATATCATTGCGAGCTAATTAGAAATAAATATAGAAATTCTAATTGTGTCGAATCTCAAAACACATTAATTTTTCTATTAGAAGTAACTATAAAAGTGAATATAAAATGGAACAAAACGTTTTTGCATCAAACTTTACCTTTTTAAAAGGGTAACAAATAAATAGATATAACAAGATCACCGTTAAGTTAAATATAATCATAATATTTTTATAAAAGTTAAATATTTTTTAAATATCAAAGAAAAAATTGAACAGGGATAATGCAAGATAAAAATAATAATTAATGTCAATTTCAGATACAACACAACATATCAAAAGAGAATACCTAACACCCTTTTATATTGGAATGTCAATTTAAAAAGTACAGATGTTATGAATTAAGACAACCCTAATCAAATAGTTAATGATTATTATAATGCAGTGTATAATCAAAGCTCAATCTCTTGGCAACAAAACATTTAATCAAGTGAAGCAAAATGAAAACTATGACCGACAAAGTACTTAAAAAACTTCTACTCAACAAATCACGCAGAATTCCGCAAAACCTCATTAATTTTCAAGATCACTCGAGTAAAAAAAAAATGCCGTGGGAATACATCGCAAAGGTCAAAAATTAAGACATGCAGGTGTTTATCACCCCCGATTCGAACACGACGATGCCCCACTGAAATTTCGGGATACTCATGCAAGTATAATTCCCCAAAGAGCCTCGAGACATTCCAAAACTTACGTAGGTACACCCCTGTCGCTGCGAAAATAGGACCATGGCGAATCTTTCTTGGCTCGGGACGCCGACTCACAGCTGATCCTAGCGCAAAACCCACACACCGTCCTACCCTCTGTGGGCCACCGAGGTAATTAAAAAAATCGGGAAAAACGTACCGCCTTTCTGATCTCTATAGAACACATCTAGGGGGTAACATTCCACACCCTCCGACTCTTAGATACCGTCATTCTTTGAATTCCTCCTGAGCGGTGTTCTTGGAACGAAGGCTGAAACAAGAGGTGGGAAAGTAGAATACCTGAGATGAACCGAAGAAAAAAACGGGATGAATAACTTCATATGGGAAGATGATGAGAAAATCGGACGAGGGGTACCTTTTGTTGCGATCTTATTAACTAGTAATACGACCGCCTTTCTCGACTCATCTTGGACCTCTCATTCCTCATCGTCTCGCCAATCCATCCTCTTTTTCCTTCCCCGCATGGATCCCATATAGAATCCGTGGAAGGTTGAGGAATGGATCTTAGACGGACATTTTCAATGCATTTGTCTATTGTGACGGGAATGGATGTAATAGTGTGAGTGAACCGCTTCGGGGTGTAAAGATGCGTAGGGAAACTTATGTCTAGGAATGTGGAATGAATGATACAAATAGCTCGATTTCAATTGAGGAGAGACGGTTTAATATTCTCCTAGATGAAGATGTATTGTTCCGAAAGATATATTGTCTCGATAAATAAATTGCTTTATTGAATTAATAGCTTTAATAGTCAAATAAATTACGTTTTAAAGCATTTAAATAGTAAGAAAATTTAATTAACTAATAGTAAAGAAACTATTGAACTGATAATAAAATAATATAATTAATGTGGTCAAGCGTTACTTAGTGGAATGATATCATAATGAATAAATAACATTTTTACTTTTCACGGATAATTTATCCTTTATACTTTAATTGATACTTGATACTTTTTCAGTGGACAGTATAAAGTTATTTATTCATTATGAAATAATAATAATACGACTTTGTTAAGGGCCAAATAGTAACTAAGAAGTCTCCTCTTCCAATTTACCCCAACAATGTAAGTAATAATACTTAAATAAGCTAATATTGTCCTAAATTTGTTATCGTAATATAAAACGCTAGTTCAAATCTTCAAGTTTACACTGGCGATCTTTTCCAGAGTATCACTTTAATGTATTCAACAATCAATATTCTCAAAATCCAACAATGTAATACACCTTAAATAGTAATAAACTCAACTGAAACTAACAGACAGCAACAATAGGCGCTTGCAGAACAATTAAAACAGTGAATGACTGTTTTCACGCCTGGGAACCTGGGATCCGTTCACCTAACTCGTTGAAGCCTACGTTTTACACTCACAAGTCATCACTCCTCTCTCTACTAATTCGCGCTAAAACATCTGACTCTTCCGGTGTTATTAAGAGACGAGCGACCGTGTCCGGGAACCGTTGGCCATGAGTTACACATTCGGCGAACAAGAGATGAGATTGGCGGGGAAAATTCGAGCGTCAAACGATCACGTCTTAATCCCGTCCCGTATTAAAAAAGATAGCCGGTCAAGATTGAATTAGCGGTGCCTGTCGATTATGAGCCGGATGATGGGCCCTTTAATAGTCTATTCCGTGTATTGTTCTTGGGGGTATTCTAAGAAACACTAAATTACACGCTAAGACAATAGCTGAAAGCTTTTACACGTTTAGGTATACTTAAACTGTTTGAAGAAATACGGTTAGGACCCGGAACTCTAATATCTTAAAAGATTGACAATATTAACCGTAAATTGACGGAAATACCATTCGGGAAATTTTGAAACTCTGATGCAATTTTCAAAGGTGAAAATTTAGTCAAGGACATAGCGAATGTAATGTATTCAATGCATTAGATCTCAGATATCTTGTATGCTACACAGAAATTACTGCATACATACAATAGGTTTACTATTGTGGTAAAAATATATTAATTAAATCACAATCTCCGTAAAAAAGGTTCTTTAATTGTTATACTTTCGTTAAATTTAACAATATAAAGTAATTCCATTGTACAATCCATTGTTGGATCCATAAATTGAACTCGATTGTTGTATTGCACATCAACAATACTGGACAAACAATGATAAGCATCTTACAGTTCTAATTTCACGCCCTACCTCTCTTAATAAAAATCAAATGCGTGTAAAGTCACCTCGTGTGAGGAAATGCACGTTATATGTTCACGTGATCGGCGAAGAGCAAACCTGATCTTTCTGAGCTATCCTTCACCTCCACGAAATTTCATTAAATCGCAACTTTATTCCCGTTCGGTAAATTAATTAACGGCGCAGATGCCTTTACATATGCGTTCATATGCGTCCTAATAACTGGTTATCTTGCGATGGAGAAAAGGATTATGGGGGATTTAATTATAGTTTACGAGCATTCAATTGCCGCGACAGGATGGAACGGAATTCTGTTGCCGAAACGTTTTTTTTCGCTGCTAGAATTCAGAAAGGAAAAAGCACCATCCAAGCGTCATTCCATTTGCATTATTGGCATATCTTTAAATATATACCTGAAGATCGATTGTGTTTGCGTTAATTAACTTATTCTATTACTCGGTCGTGCATCGATTTGGGTTAAAATGCATTGTTCGTTAGTTCAATAAAAGAGCTTAATTTTCTTACGCTGTAGATGAAAGATAATCCGTATTGACTGATTTAAAGGTTAATGAATTTTATTCAACCTTTCGTGACGAATCTCTTGACCATACATTGTAATGATCTTCATACAGAAACAGTTAAGTGTTATAACATTCATTCACATCTGTACAATCGCTTTTCGGTATGAAAATCGTGTTAATACTTTGTATTAATTTAAATAATTAAAACTTTTATCAGTTCCATGTGTTAACCTTCAGTGCATCACATTTATGCAGAATACCATACTAAGAGATAAAACAGAGGAAACGATACATGGATAAAGTAAGACATCTGAATTAAAGCAAGCTATAATTTTAGAATACACCCTTGATAATTTCAAAAGTTTGATTTTCATAAGTAAATCAAGACGATATACTTGAACAAATTTTGAAGTTTAAACATAAATATTCATAAGTGTATTGGTCAGTATACCTCCCCTAAAACGTAAGAGACCTGGGTTCGAGTCCCAGGCACTCTCTTTCAGTTCTGCCTAACCTTCGTAATCGAGCTTCAAGAACCTATCGTGTTATTAATATCTTTACC